>CM022944.1:47685556-47833268 GCA_012931725.1 Litsea cubeba | reverse complement strand
CCGTATATCCAGGAGAACCGCCAACAAAAACCCCGGTCTTGATTACATTTGTCCTTCTCACCCAACTTGGAGGATCTTCCCTCTTAGGGCACGTGGGGGCAAGGCTCAGAATCGAGACGGTGCGATCAAACATCGACCGGTTAGTACCAGTCTTCTTCTCACCATCTACTGTGAAGGAAAACTGAAAATATCTCCTCTGGTATGTCATGTCATCAGGGACTTGCATCACCAAAGAAGAAGGTAGGCTTGGGCAAAACGCTCTGATCTTCCATCACCCATGGACGACTGCTTACCATGATCTTATAGAATTCCTCTCCCTTGAGAGTGATCAGTCGCTGCCTCATCTCATCTCTGTTGAGGGAGTCGCACTCTTCCAGATTTCTCTCAACATACTGACCTTCTCGAAAGCCTGCTGAACGGCCGGATTAGAAGATCTAGAAGATCGACGAGGTACGCTTGTAGCAGGCTCTTTACCCTTGTTCGCTCTGGAGGAACCACCTGAAAAGGATGGAAAAGAAAAAGATCAAACATCAAAATGACAGAATCTCGCTAAAAAAAAATCTGGCGAAATTTCGACATGATGACGGGGCAATTCCGAAGAAAAGGAACTATCCCGAAAGAAATAAGAAAGCTTGAAGATGGGCTCAACATCGCTGCGAGCTCTGAAACTCCAAACTTTCGAAACCTAAAAGTCTCCGCAAAATCAGGAAGGGCTCAACATCACTGCGAGCTCCAAATTCCCAAATTTTGCGAAAACTTTCAGGTATGCTATCACATCATGCTACAAATTTAATTTACAAATTGAATACATGCATGAACATCTTGGTTTGCGAAAAAAAAATGCATTATCATGATGAGCAAAAAAAAAAGAAAAAGAAACTTCTCTAAAAAAAAAAAAGGGGAAAGAAAACAAAAAAGAAAAAAAAGAAACTTTCTCAAAAAAAAAAAAAGAGGGGAAAGAAAACAAAAAAAAAAAAAAAAAAGAAAAGAAACTCTCTCAAAAAAAAAAAAAAAAGGGGAGGGAAAGAAAAAAAAAAGAAGAAAAAATGAGGGCTGGCCCACAGGCCGTGGCCCATAGGCCACGTGGCCGTACGGCCAGATCCGTACGGATCTGTCCGTACGGCCCACAAAAAAAAAAAAAACATGAAAAAAAAGAAAGAAAAGAAGCAAAAAAAAAAAAAAACCGTGTGAAAAAAAAAAGGAGGCAAACACGTGGAAAAGAAAAAAAAAAAGAAGAAAAGAAAGAAACAAAAAAAGAAAGAACTTTATTTTTTTCCTACAATGGAGTTTTCTTGAAAAAGAAGAACTTACTTGAAGCCATTGATGGAGAAGAAGAAGAAAAACTCTTGAAGATCTTGAAGAGAAAAGCTCTTGGTCTTGAAGCCCTCTTGAGATTATTGCAAAAGAAAGTAATAAGAGCAAGAGATCCAACCTTCTCCTGCTTTTATAGAGGAGAGCAAACCAAAGAAGGAAAGAAGAAAGAGGTAAGTGTTACTAATTAGTAACCTTACCAAAAGAAAGAAATTAGAAAGATTCTTTCCCAAAAGAAAGATATCTTGAGGGATTCTCTCCCAAAAAGAAATCAATGAGAGATTTTCTCCTAAAAGATAAAATCTATGACGGATTCTTTCCCAAAAGAAAGATATCTTGAGATATTCTATCCCAAAAATAAAGGGATCATGAGAGATTCTCTCCAAGTAAAGATATTCTTAGATATTCTCTATCCAAATGAGATATTTTTTGGATATTCTTTACAAAAATGACACCATATGAGATCTAAGCTATTTCAAAAGCTTAAGGTCCCATGGATTAGCCCACATGAGCCAGGTTTGACCACCTAGGCACACACAAAAAAAAAAAAAAAAATTTGGGCTTTTAGTCAAAGAGAAATCCCTCTTACCAAGAGCATACAAAAATGGTTCCATGCCTCTTTTGAGTTGATTGGACCATACAAAAGAAAATTCCAAGCCCCATGAGCTTCCAAAAATCAAACCATCCAGCCTCATCTACCAAATTGAGCCAAGATCTTGAAACTGACATTCCACAAAAATCAAACCAAATCCTGGTCCCCTAACTTGCAACATACAGCCTGTTAGGTCACAAGACCAAAACCAAAAACCAAAACCTGATCCCCTAACTTGCCACATACAGCCTGTTAGGTCACAAGATCAAAACCAAAATTGATCCCCCAACATTCCACATACAGCTTGTTGGGTCACACGATCAAAACCAAACCCGACCCCCTAACCTGCCACATATAGCCTGTTAGGTCACAAGGTCAAAACCCAAATCCACATCCCTGATGTCATCTTCAAAACTTTGCCTCGAGATGGTACGTGATCCCTTTCACTACCATAAAATTCCCCTGGAAGCTCAAAAGGCTACAAATACCAAAAAGAAAGATTGCTCAAAGACTCTTGGTCATGTCACAGGCTCTCCTTCAAAATCTCTTCGAGGCACATCGACTACAAAAGTTAAGCAACTCGCCGCTGTACCTCGAGGGGCATTTGTTGACACCAAAAATGTCACTTTGCCTCATCAAGATCCAAAGAGCTACATGAAGTCGCAACCTGCCATAAATAGGCAATGCTGCTTCCAAAAATAAAATCTTGTCAGAATCAAACAAAAACTGCAAGATTCTTCCAGACAGCCAAAAGAGGAGTACACAAGAAGTTTCGGGCCATTTCAAAATCATTTGGCCTAACTTCGCTTCTTCGACGGCCGAAAAGGAGCTCTCGGCGACAAAAGCTCTCCGGGACCATGGTTTCCAAGACAGAACCTATGGATCATCTTAAAATGACTCCAATAGGTTCCCTGTCAAATTTCAAGTCAATCGGACACCGGTTGACCGCACATCAAACCGCGACATCTTCATCGCGACAAAAAGCAAGTCTGCAGGTGATAGGACCCCAAACGGCTTCGAAACTCAAACAAAAGCCTATGGTTGGTCTTATTTATTGCTCAGGAGGCTTCACACCAAATTTCAGGTCATTCCGACATCGTTTGACCCAGTTTCAGCTTCTGACGGAAAATCGGCAGCTCTGCGCGACAAAGTCTTTCGGCTTTCTCAGGAAATTGGAAACTTTGCAAATAAAATGCAAGGATTCTCATCAGGTTTCCTACAAAAGAAATCAGGCCAATAAATGGTCAAAATGTCAAGGAAAAGTACAGAAGAAAAAAGAATAAAAAAACAAGCAAAAACGGACGCAAAACGGGACACGAAAGGGGGGAAAACCCCCCAGGGTCGCAGGCCCCTGCGACCCTGGGCCAGGGTCGCCGGCGACCTTGGACCCCGGGGTCGCCAGGAAAGCCCCGGAAACCCCGGTTTTCGCCGTTTTTTCGCGATTCGAGGAGCCCAGCCTCTGGTACTTTCCAAAATTCATGCTTTTGAGACACCAAGTCCTCTGACATCCGTCCAAAACACGGGTAAATCATCAAGAGTATCGAAGACAGTATTGATCGCCACCCGGTCAACCAAAAAAAGTGTGCTTTCCACCCGACCGATCGAGAAATCGACAGGACAGATGGCACCGACCCGCTGTTGCAAACAAACACCTGAAATTACATGGTCATCTGATGTCGATCTACATGAAGATCCATCGATGATCATCAACAGAAGAATCTCAAAGACGTGGCACGGCCCGCGACTCTTCAGCTGCTCGGCGACCACTTAATGCGATTAATTGACTAGCTTTATTACAGTCATTAATCCATTTCTTTGGACGGCCCAATCAGAAGCAAGCATTCGGGAGTTACAAGTCAAGAGATTCATGGCATTTAACCCATGAAACTCCTCCCATCATGGCGATTAAAGGCGATTAAATGCCCTCAATCTCCTCCGGCCAATCAGAAGCCAAGAAAAATGAGTTACAAAATAAACAATTCAATTTTGTAACTCCTCCCATTATACGGCTTAATGACAATAAAAGCCCATAAACCCACCTAAAAGGCTACCTAAAAGCCTATAAATAGGAGGGCTCTCCAAGAAGAAAAACACGACAACGAACATCAACAGACAGCAGTCAGAAATCCAGAGAAAAGAAAAAGAGAGAAAACTCTGCGGAAGTTCTACACCGGCCACCGCAACAAGGTGACAAAAGTCCCTTGGGGGGTACCCCCCCCCCCCCCCCAAGGTCCTTGCCTTCTCCTCCTGCCTCCAATGGCTTAGATATGGCTTTTCAGCCCGTCTACTCGGCTTTTTATTGGACATAGGACCTCCTTTTGGTCTTTGTCCTCTAAAAACCTGAGGTTATAGCCAAGCCAAGCGAATCAATAGCATCCTCTGTTCTCATCTGCATGGATGATGGCGAAGCCCACATATGGCTTGCGACCGTCAATCTAAACGAGTCCCCCACAATCTCCTGAGAAGTTAGATCCTCCTTTTCTTGCTTTTCATTGTAGTTTGTATTTTTTCAAAAGAGACAAAAATCACAATTCTTGTCTTTCATTATTGATAAGGATTGTAAATCGGCTATAAACGCCAAAATCGGCTATAAACGCCAAAAATCGGCTATAAACGCCAAAATTGGCTATAAATGCCAAAAAAATCGCCTTTCACGGCAAATCAAGAAAATGTCTCTTTTCTTAAATATATGTGCAATGGAAAACTTGAAAGAAGTTGATTTCCTTTTTACTTGCGAAGGTTGATCTCCGGATCACCACTTGCAATTCCAAGTAAAAATAGAAAATCTGGCACACCCACAAAAAAAGAAATGTTGATGCACGCCCTTGCCCCCCGGTTACGAAAGGGTCGGACTCGACGGACTCCCACGTCCGCCGACCTCGGTAGAACCAAGCAGGAGCGCGGTCCATCAGGCACGAGCCTGCGGGCTGTCTCGAGCTGAGGGAGATGGAGCTGAGGGTGCCAGATGGATCACATTGATGATCTTTTCAGAGTCTTCGCTGTCTGGATCCTTAGTCGCGCTCTGATGAGCTCGGCTGCCGCCGCCGCTGCCGACATCTCCTGCCTTCGCGAACTCCGCAAGGTGGCCTTCCTTGGCGAGCCTCTCCAAGTGATACTTCAGAGTCCTGCACTCCTCGGTCCTATGCCTGTTACCCTTATGGTAGGCACAGAACCTGGTTTGGTCATGGGTTGAGGGATCGCCTTGCAAGGGTCGATGCCACTTGAAGAATGGCTGGGTCTTTATCTTGTTCATAACCTGGTGGATCGGCTCCTTGAAGACGATGTTCACAGCCTGGTAGGCGTCGGAGGGAGGTCTGGTCCTCCTGCTGCCCTCAGACCCGGATGCTGTAGCTTTCGCCAAACTGGAGACCCAGGCTTGCTTCGGCTCTTGCTTCTGGAATGGCTTCTTACCCCTCTGCTGGGGCTGGTTGCTCCTTTCCTTAGGTTTCAGGCCTTCTTCCTCCTGAGCCCGGATCTCGTCCTCCTCCCGGGCGACATAGCGCTTTATCCGGGACATCAAGGCCGGCATGGAGGGAGTGGGGTCTCCAACTAGATCTTTCCGCAGCTCGTGCCCTGGTAACAGGGCATTCCGGAAGGCGAAAATCGCTACCTCTTATCTGGTATCCTTGATCTGGCTGTAAATCGCCCAGAACCGCTGGGCGAACTGGGTGAGGCTCTCGCCCTGCTTCATCTTTAGGGCGAGGATGTCAGCATCGGTCTTGGGGACGACGCTGTAGGCCTAGAACTTCTTCAGGAAGGAGAGCTGGAGCTCTCTCCAACTCGAAATAGACTTCTCTGGTAGAGCGCATAACCATTTCAGAGGGAGGTCGCTCAGACTGGAGGAGAAGATCTTGCAGTTGAGGTGGCCTTCGTTCCCCCAGATGGACATCTTTTGGGAGAAGTGACGGAGGTGAGCGCATGGGTCAAACAATCCATCATAGGGGACGAACCGCGGGACAAAGAACTTCTTGGGCAAGGGAGTCCTCTCGATATCCCGTGTGAAGGGAGAGGCCCCTAGATCAGTGGGGCCACAGATTTCTTGCTGGTCCCGCATCTCCAGGTTATGCTGAAGAGCCAGCTTGATGCGTTTGTCGAGCCGCTCCTGCTCATCATCCTTCTCTAGTGTCAGTGCTCTTGGCTTTCGCTTCAAATGGCCTCGGCTATGATGGCTATGAGCCCGTCCGTCGCGGCCACAATGGCTATGGGTGTTACTCGAGCCTTGGTCGTGGGCCTGACTACGCTTCTGATCCAAAAAGGCCCTTAGATCCTCGCGGGAGGGCTGGACTGCCTTGCTCAGGACAGCTCTCTTCTCGCCTTGGGGCTCTGAGGGTTGCCTTAGCCAGGCATTTTGCACCGCTCTCAGTTGATGCTGGAGCTGGCGGATTATTCGCTCCTGCTTCTGGAGGAGAGCGTTTTGAGCTGCGATGTCTCCTCCATCATCAGGGGGTTGCACACGGCGTGGCTCCTCCACTGCCACAGCTTTGCCTTTGAGAGGGCGCTCACGTCGACGCTCGTCCCGTTGGGGAGGCGCGACTTCATCGTCAAAGCACGAGGTCTCAACTCCCTCTTGGAAGGGAATCTCGATGAAGGGTCGCGAGCCTACGCGCTCCTCGCCTGCAGACGCGCCATGCACCATTCCGGACCGTCCCTGAGGAGGGACGTCCGTCGACGGGCCCGGACGCTCGAGTCTTGCTCTCAAGGACTCTCCGCCCTTCTTAGCTTTCGGAAGCATGGTTTATGGGAAGATTGAGAAGGTTGGGAAGGTTGGGATAGTACCTTCCCACAGACGGCGCCAATTGTAGGTGCAGAAAAATATGACCCACAATAATCGGGGTGCCTTACAGGACTTATCCAAATGAAGAAGATGATCTGCTGCCTCAAAGCCTGAAAGGGAAGAGCAAACGGTCAGAGGACCTTGGCCTGAGCGGCGCAAGGCTTTCCGATGCCTAAGTCAGTAAGTGAACTGGAACAAAGGAATGAGAGGAAGAAGAGAGGCAGAGTAACGACTCTCAAGTGCGAATGATGCGTACCTTGCATGTGAAATGGGGTTCTATTTATAGAGAATTGGACGATATCTTGGATGATATTTTGGCGTGGGTCCCATGATTTGATAGGGAAGTCTTTATCAGCCCACAAAGCAATAAATGCGGTCCATTCCAGCCTACTTTGCATTTAATGCCAGTCGGATCAGCCCACATCGCATTTAATATGCGTCATGTTGGGCTAGATCATGTTGGACGCCTTTGGCGGTAGAGGTACCATCGGATCCACCTTCGGGCCTTGCCCTGATTTGGCTTCAGCCGCTGGATGCCGGCCTGTCAGTGATCTGGCGAAGATTGTGGACGGCTGGATGTCGCATCTGTCTCATTGGCTCGTGCCCCTATCCCTCCACGTGTCTGATGGCGTGGCGGGCGAAGGACGCGAGTGGGGATTCTCTCTTGCTTCGGCTTTCGTCCCGGCTCCTTTGGCCGAGGTCAAGCTTTTAGCCGAGGTGGGCACCTGGGTAGCCGAGCTCGGCGCTAGCGACCTGGACCTGCCTGACTTCGGCTGAGGCCTCTGTCCTGGTAGCCGAGGTGAGTCTGGTGCCACGTGGATGGCACGAGGATGGCACGTGAGAGTGCTTAGTCCCATCTGATGGCCGTGATTAGTGTAATCCTGGAGCTTTGAAAATCTCCCCACACAGATCCTATTAGATATGCCTTATAAAATCAATGGCTATGAAATAAGAGTGTCTGAGGTTTGGATTGATTGTGAATGAAAAATTTGACAACTTTTATAGACCTTAGCCAAACCCATGTATGGCTGTGATTAAGGCATCAACCACTCATCCAATGAGAATGCACAATGTTTCTCTCAACATTCACCACAGAAGTGAATGCACAATGTTTTTCAGAACATTCACCACAGAAGTGAATGCACAATGTTTTTCAGAACATTCATGCACTACTGTTCTATGCATGTGTTCCCTCATCACACTCCTGACTCTCATTGGAGTGATCGCAACGAATGCATGTGTTCCCCCTTCCCACCTTGACTCTCATCAAAGTGATCGCAATGATTACAGTAAAATGTTATTGCCATTGTAGTTCTAAAAAAGAACATTAAAAAAAAAAGTTGCATAACATAAATAAAAATATCATAAGTAAATAATAAAAGACTATTTGCAATTAGAATGAAAAACATATGTTATCTGAGGGTCATAGATCCTATTAGATCTTTCTTACAAAATCAATGGATATGAAATAGGAGTGTCAGATGTTTGGATTGATTGCGAATAGGAATTTTGACATCTTTTATAGACCTCAACTAAACCCGTGGATGGTTGTGATTGAGGCACCAACCTCTCATCCGATGAGTGTTGTTCTATATAGAAACTTCTACCAAAAAAAGGACATGAAATCGGATCCTATGAGGCTCCGCCATGGGGAAATTGTGTGTTAAAGAGTGGAACTCGATTGCGGTGCTTACCTATTAAAATCTGAATTATTAAAAATAAATTTTACATCAATCCTAGTTTGCTCCACCATTGGACCCACTCTTTGATAAAAAATGGAGATTATACAATTAGTTCAACGGTGAAACAAAATCCTAATTGATCTAAAGTTTTAGGATATCCCAGCTCCTTTAATTTCATCCATTCAGATTCAATGGCTAGGTCCCACTCTAGAGTTCGACTCCTTTTAAATTAAGCCTGGTAATTTGACAGAGGGCACATCAGTCGTTCACAATACCAATGGAGATGAGATGAATCAAAATCAATTATTGTGTATTATCTACGTTTGCAGTACGGAACCAAGGAGTAACAAATTAATACAAAAAAAATGAGAGATCGAGAAGGGGCTGTTCCAATTGGAACCGGGACCCTCTGAGGCCGTGACTCCTAAAAATCTGAGTTGAAGGTGTAGAACTCCATAGTAGGGCCTGCTCATTTGAAATCTAAGTCGCTCAAAATGGACTTCCTTGCATCTCCAAGATTCTCCCAATAAGAGTCCGTCCCACTTATGATTGATCGTTTGATAAAAAACAGTCATTAATAATTTGCATATAGATTTTGATAGTTACATTTTTAATAAAACAGTCAATCTTATAATCAACTAACTTTTATTGTAGTAAATTTAAGGATATCTCTTACAAGAGAAGGATATTTATGTCGAGCGGCTCAAATTTCAAATAGGCGAGCCCCACTTTAGATTTCAACTCCTTTAACTCGGGATTTCTCCAAGTCAAAGCTTTAGACACTTGAATCAAGCACTTCCCAAGTAGAAAACACAGATGGCCAATATCGTGGTGAAATTATTTGTGGGTAGCTCAGCTGATTAGAGATGTGTGTGAGTTTGAATCGCCAATATAGAGAAAGAAAAGAATAAATAAAAAAAGCAATGTTAAAGTGTTTGAAAAAAAAAATAAAGAAAAACAAAAGAGCAGTGGTAAAGGATAGAATTCGGGTTGGCAAGAAGTGTCCAGAGTTTTAATTTGACTCAACTGTTGTAAGTTTAGTCCAGTCGCCAGCCTCAATCAATTTCAAACAGTCTACATTTGAATTCGGTAGGGAGCAAAGAAAAGCCCAATAGAAGCCCGGCTTATTCTATGAAAAAGAAGTTATTCTTTAGTAATTGCGCACGTTAATGCAGTCCACTATGTATCAATTGCTTTACTGCCTATCATGTAATTAAAAAAAAAAAAAAACAACAAATAAGTTAATGAAAATATAGAAAAGAAATATATTTATTTTGACAATTTTTTCAATAATGTTGTAAACTTACACTACTCAGCATCAATAAAACCAACACTAAAAAAAACACAAAAATCAGCAAAGATAAGAAAATAAAAGGAGTAAAACATAAAATGTCTATGAAAGTGTACCTAGGACAAACATTCATATATCTGATTCATTGAGGTCATAGTGGGCCAAAATTTTATAATTGATCATTTTGGGTCCCTCATGCGTCCGGCAGATATTTATCACTTCTTGTCCTATTGTTTCGGTTAACATCTCTTTTTTTTTTGAGACCGTGGTCTTCATATATGTCAACATGATCTCGTCCTTCCTACCTTTATAATAACTCGTACCTGAAAAATAAGAATCAATAAAAAAAATATTTTATTTTATTAAACACTAAGTATTAATTTCATTAGTACATTAGTTAGTCAACCTTTCTCTGCAATCTTTTTTATGTTGTTCTAGTTCCCTTCTCTACACAAAAGTGAATCACAATATTTTCCAGAACATTCATGCACCGTTGTTCTATGCTTACTATGCATGCGCTCCCTCATTGATCGTAGGTCCTCAAGTGCAAGGCCTCAATCGTAGTTTTACCCGGTGAGTAGCGATTGTATCCACCGGGAGTTATATCCACTTAAACCTGTCATAATTAAAAACTAGAAGTATCCTAAGCAAAAACTATACAAAATTTCCACTACTAACAAGTCAGAAATTAAAAACTAAATTACAATCCAACTTTGAATTTAAAGTTATAAATTCAAATTAAACCATAAACTTAATATTCTAAACTGATTCTAAAACTAAGAATTGCAAAACAATGGAATTATTAAACCACCAAATTGATAAAATTAAAGTGCATAAAATAAATTCAGAATAAATAAGTTAAAGAAAAGAATATGGGCTTTAGAACTTTAATTTTCAACATTCAAACTCCATGCTTAGGGCTAAAGAATCAAATTAGAAATTGCAACATCAAATATAGTCTGTCACCCCATATAAACACGCAGTGTTGATACAATAAATTAAATTATTACGACTCACAAATCTTGATTTATTCTTTGCGCATTTGTAAGAAATCATGAACAAGATGTGAGATTTTTTTTTCTAAAGAGACTCGCTTTCTACTCTAGTTACATGAAACACCAAGTCAAGGGAGCATCCACCATGCAAAATACATCGTCTCTTGAACATCTTGATCAACATGAATTAGGAGGAAGAGAGGTGGATGGAAGAGAGGGAGAAGATGAGATAGAGAGAGAGAGAGTGGCGTGTGGAGAGAGGGAAAGAGAGCATGGGACGTCCCATGGGGATGGCCCAATTTATAGTTTTTGCACCTCCATTTTGGAATAAGTTATTTTCCACTTGGACTCCTCATCTTGGCTTGATATCTAAGCAATCCTCCTATCTTGGTAAAAAATTGAACTTGAAAAGGTGTTGTTGCTTATCTTCGAGTCTTGGTGAGCAATTATTTCCATGTATGTGTGGGTCCCTCTCCATCTGTACAATTGTAATCCTGAGTAAAAATTTCAGCACCAATGTCCAAAGGTTATATCTTCCTCATTTCAGCTTCCATTGATGTAATCTTGGGCTCCACAGATATCTACTCGAAAAGAGATTTCCAATACTGGGTATATTATGCCGATCCGACACTCGGTTTGAAAGTTACGGCCGTTACAAATCTGCTAACCCTAAGAAAAATGAGAATAATTGTGCACATAAGGACAATCCCATATTGGGAGTGTGTGGGACCCATGTTGGATATCCAAAGAGCTTTGGGATTCTTTCTTACTTTGTTCTTGATTATCTTTTCAAATTTGAATGCTTTCCTTACTTACTTGCTTGACTAATCAACTTTTGAACCAAACCTTCTAATTGAACTCTTTGTTTTGAATTTGAATTTCAAATTGGTAAGCCAATGACTCTTTTCAAATTTGTTTTTTCTTGTTTGAAACTTGAATTTGCAACTTTATCTTCTTTCTTTGATTTTTTCAAACTTCTCCAAAAGATGTCAAGATAAGGGGGACCCATGTGTGGGACCCCGCCCACCTTGGAATCCACGCCCAAGGTGGACCCCATCTAGGTGCGCAATGTGTCTTGAATTCTTACAATTCTTCTCTTCTTGGTTGACTTCCCTTTAACCTCTCTCAAATTTCATCAATGTGGGCTCAAATTTGTTGATGTTTCCTACATGAATAAAGAATGTCACTTAGCATAATAAATGGTAAGAAATTCATCAATGGCATGTATGGGACCCACATGCATTGTACCTAATTTCTCATTAACTATAATGCATGTAAGAAATTGATTCATGTTAAAAAAATGAACATGCCAATGGGTGTGATAATTGAAAGGCCCAAAATCCTAATTCCATAGAAATCATGCAATTTATGATTGATTTTGACCTAACTTCCAAGTTTATGCTCAAATGCATGAAGTTATGAAATTTTATGCAATTAAATGTAAATTGACCTAATTAAGTTCCACATATGTGCATAAAATGATGACTTAATAACCTATAATTTTGTGGACGTATCACTCATCCTACCCCGACTCTCAGTCAGAGTGATCAGAATGATTACAGTAAATGCTATTGCCATTGTGGTTCTTAAAAAGAACATTAAAAATATTAGTTGCAAAACATAACTAAAGATATTATACGTAAATAATAAAAGGATATTTGCAATTAAGGGGGTGTTTGGATAAAAGAAGAACATAATATCACCAAATTTAGATATTATAAGATTTCATTATCACATAATAAAATAGTGTCATATTATACTATTGTGTCACTCATGGTGTTTGGCAAGTACGACAAAATTTCAATATATACCTTGAAGTGTTTGGCAATTTATAAATTTTCACTAAATGATGCACCGAAATAAGAAATGAATAGAGAACCGGGGATGATTGACCAAATGGGAACCCACTAACTAGTAGTCATACTAGATTGATTTAATATTGGTAATCATGGTAGGGCCCATCTAATTAGAAAATCATTCGACGGAATGTAAAAACCCACGAGTAATGTATTTTAATCATGTGGGTCCACCAAATGTTAATAATTATAATGTAATACATCCAATGGTGATTATAGCAGAGACCCTGACGAGTGTTAAACATCATTGAAGAATCCATTTATGAAAAATCAACGTGGGACCCATTTTATGTTAACAATCATATTAACCAAGTTAATTATAGTAATCACTAGGGGGCCATTAATAATGGCAATCCTGGTAGAAATTGCTTAATGTGATATTTGTAGGAACCACCTAATGTTAGTAATCAATAAATAAACTATGTAATTATGATAGGACTATAGGACCCACATAAAATTTATAAATACTAGCGGGCCCATCTAAGATTGAGAGTCATAGTAGAATTCCTATAGAAACCATCAATATTAAAAAAATATAGTGGGCCACCATGGTAGGAGTTTCTCATAAATTTCCACTCTTGACCCATGTTTTGGTTAGTTTTCATAACAAAAGATTATTTTATAACAACATATACTTGAATATTAGAATATGAAAGTTTTATAAGAAAGTGAGATATTGTAAGATACTTTCTAAGTTATCCAAACACCTAATTTTTAGGTGTGTAGATTACATTCTAAAGTATGAGATAATATAGCAAAATCTTTGGAAATATTTGCTTTCCAAACACCCCCTAAAATAAAGAAAAATATGTTATTCGAGTGTCATAGATCCTATTAGATTTGCCTTACAAAACCAATGGCTATGAAATAGGAGTGTTAGAGATTTGGATCGATTGTGAATGGAAGATTAGACATCATTTATAAACCTTGACAAAAGCCTGGACGGCTGTGATTAAGGCATCTGCCACTCATCCGATGAGTGTTGCTCTCTATAGAAACTTCTACCGAAAAAGGACATGAAACCCAATCCTATGAGGCTCCGCCATGGGGAAATTGTGAGTTAAAGAGTGAAATTTTATTGTGGGCTCACCTATTGAAATTCGAACCATTAAAAATAAATTTTACATTAATCCTAATTTGCTCCACCGCTGGGTTGACTCTTTGTTAAAGAAATGGAGATCATACAGTTAGCTCAGTGGCATAACAAATTTTGATTGATCTAAAATCTCTGGATATCCCATTTCATTTAATTTCAACCGCTAGAATTCAATGAATAAGCCCCACCGTGGAGTTCGACTCCTTTTAAATTAGGATTTCTCTAGGTTAAGCTTGGATTAAGTGTTAGGTAATTTGACGGGGTCACATTAGTCATTCACAATACGGATGGAGATGAGATGAATCAAAATCAGTTGTCATGTATTATCTGCGTCTGTAGTACGAAACAAAAGAGTAACAAATTCATACAAAAAAAAAGAGAGATAAAGAATGAGCTATCCCAATCGGAGTCAGGATCCACCGAGGCTATGACTCCGACAAATATGAGTTGAAAGTATACAACTCCATAGTAGGGACCACTCATTTGAGATATAAGTCACTCAAAAAGAACTTCTTTGGATCTCCTAAACTTTCCCAATAAGCTGGTCATAGCGTCAAAGAATAGAATGCCATTTGATCGATTTTAACATTTAGGTGAAACCATTAATTATTATTTCAAGAGTTCTTAGGTAACTTTTGTAAAAGAGCCTATCATTCCTCCATCATTTGCAGAAACTTCATAAGATATTCTAAACGATCCTAAATATTATCCGTTGGTTAAAGTGAAGTTTACCTACTACCCATTTTCTTTAACTATATAGAAGATTTCTCATAATGATTGATAAAATAGTTTTTTTTCTTATCTATTTTTGAAAAATTGTATAGAGGCCATTGATGGAGGAGCAGCAATGCATTAGTACTTGTAAATGTTCAAGTACTATATTGATACAAAAAGATTTAGTCATATGTACAAAATGTTATGTGTGTATATTAATTCTTCTGACATGCGATTCACGTTCATGCCTGCTAGTTGGTAAGGATTAGCAAATGATTCTAAATTCTTTGCAGAATCTATAACTAATTTAGAATTGTGGTTTTCTGCCCTCCTACAAGCAAGGCTTTTTTTTTTTTTAATTCTTTTTATTTTTATTTTTATTTTTTTTATTTTATGAATATATCTATCCATATATATTGCTTGTAAAAAAATGGTAAAATATAAAAATTTTGTTGTAGGCATATACTATATGTGTGGGGAGATTTCCAGAGCCACAGGATTAAGCTAATCACAGCCATCAGATGAGGCTAAGCATTCTCACGTGCCATCCGCGTGCCATCCACGTGGCACCAATCTCACCCCGGCTACCAGGACAGAGGCCTCGGCCGAAGTTAAGCATCTCCGGGCCACTAGCGCCGAACTGGTCCACCCCGGGTGCCATCTCGGCGGGGAGCTCCACCTCGGCTGAGCCACCCCGGGTGCCATCTCGGCAGAAAGCTCCACCTCGGCTGAGCCACCCCGGGTGCCATCTCGGCAGAAAACTCCACCTCGGCTGAAGAAGCCGGGACAGAAGCCGAAGCAAGAGAGAACCTTCACTTGCGCCCCTCATCTCCCACGTCATCAGGCACGTGGAGGGATAGGGGCACGAGCTAGTGGGACAGACGCAACATCCAGCCGCCCACAATCTTCGCCAGATCCCTGACAGGGCGGCATCCAGCGGCTAAGGCCACATCAGGGCAAGGCCCGAGGGCAGATCCGATGGTACCCCTACCGCCAAAGGCGTCCAACATGATCTGGCCCAACAAGACGTGCATTAAATGCGACGTGGGCTGACCCGACGCGCATTTAATGCATAGTGGGCTGGATTGGACCGCAATTAATTTAATGTGGGCTGATCGTGACTTCCCTGTCGAATCACGGGACCCACACCACGATATCTCCCAAAGATACGTTCCAAACTCTATAAATAGAGGCTCATACCACCATCAAAGGTACGCACAATTTCATACACAGAGCTGTTACTCTGTCTCTCTTCTTCCTCTCCTTCCATTGTTCCAATTCAATCACTGACTTTGGCATCGGAGAGCCTTGCGCCGCCCAGGCCAGGGTCCTCTGACCGTGTATTCTTCCCTTTCAGGCTTTCGGACGGCACCCAGTCATCATCATCATCGGATAAGTCCTCTAAGGCTCCCTCCTTATTGTGGGTCATTATTTTCTGCACCTACACTATATGCGTTGTTGCATCCAGCAAAACGTATGCTGAGATATCTTATGCCTCATAAACGCGAGTGACGCCACTTATAATTAAATAACTCATTTTTCTCCTAGTCCTCCATTTCAATCATCCTACATTTAGTTCGATTTCATCGAACCCCATATGTATTATTAAACCTCTCACCATAGTAGACCGTCATAACTTTACCTTCAATTCCCACATGCGTCTCGAATGGAAAAGAAAAGAGAGGAAAGGGGGGTGAAATAGATTCACATGCACGGCTGCACCATGATAAAAAGTAATAAAAGAAATTAAAAGGTGGGGAGGGTGATGTTGCCCACCTTCTTTTTAGCCCTTTGGCTCTCCTCTAATATCCTTGTATCTTCCAAGAATTTCCTCCCACGCGTGGTCTGCATGAGCCATGAGAAATCTAGCTTTAAAGGCACCCCTAGGGCCTACCTTTAGTTAGTACAGCTCTTTTCACTCTTATCTTCCATCCAACATTACGTGCGTCCATTATTATGCTTGTACGGGGTGATTTTTAAGGTACCTACATTACGTTAATCTCGGCGATAAGATGCCAGCTTAGCGCGCCCACGTGTCGTCCGAGCGCACCTCGGTGATGGAGTCAGAGCGTTGGCCGAGACCAGATTTGCCTCGGCTACGCACTCTGACCTCGGCTACGCCTTTTGACCTCGGCTACGCACCTGACCTTGGCCAAGGGAGTCAGGTTGCCAGTTGAGAAGTATTGTGATTGCTTCCCTACTTCTGCTGCGTCATCAGACACGTGGCTGAGTACAGGCATACGTAAATGAGACAGATGGGCCATCCCAGCCGTCCACAATCTTCACCAGATCACTGACAAGGCGGCATTCAGCGGTTGTAGCTAGATCATGATAGAGTCCGAGGATGGATCCGATGGGACCTCAACCGCCAATGACTTGGGACAAGATCAGGCCCAACATGACATGCATTTAATGCGATGTGGGCTGATCGGACTGTCAATAAATGCATTATGGGCTATGATGGATCCTCATTTATTATTTTGTGGGCTAATGAGATCATTCCCATCAAATCTCCTATCAAATCTATGGGCCCACTCCAAGATGTCAGGTAAAATCCTCTATAAATATGAGGACGTTCCAAGATAAAGGTATGCATATCCATCCTCTCTGGAGTCGTTACTCTGTCTCTTTTCTCCTTCAGCTTTTGTGCTAACTTAGGCATCGGAGAGCCCTGTGCTGCCCACAGCCAGGGTCCTCTGACCGTTTGATCTTCTTCTCCTTTCAGGCTTTAAGGCAGCTAATCCTCATCAGTCCCTTTGGATAAGTCCTACCAGACACCCTCTAATCTTGTGAATTATATTTTTGGCACTTACTGAAAGTCCAAGGGATCCTACCCTAGAGGGGGGGTGAATAGGGTGATCTACACTTAATGACTAATTATGGCCAATTTTAATTTCTTTAAAATAAACTAGTCACATGTGATGATTAACATATAAAATGCGGAAGCTTAAACAAAACAATCACCACAAATCAATCACCACTACACAAGGATTTATAGTGGTTCGGCCTCAATGCCTACATCCACTACCGGCTTGTGTATCCAACACCCCACCGGATTTCCACTATTATGCTTTTCAAAAGGCTAAGTAATAACCTCTACAATATGCTTTCCAAGGATAAGCAATAACCTTACAATGTTGTTTTTCAAGGCTTAACAACAACCTATACAAGATGCTTCTCAATGGCTAAGCAATAACCTTATAATCAAATAAATTCTCTAAAGAAAGTGTTTTCACAAAACACTCTAAGAGATTACAATTTAAGCTTAAACAAATTGCCTCTTAAATAGGCGAATATGAAATTGTAAATCAACTCACACAAACACACTAAGAATTACAAAGATGAATGCTTATGAGGTGTGTGTGTGTAGAACTTCAATCAAGATAAAATTAAGTCCAATGAGTTTTATGCTTAAAGCATTTCAAAGTTTAAAGCACATAAAAGATATGATTGAAGTCAAATGTAAATCACTTGAACAAATACAAACTTGTGAATGATATGAAAATCTAAAGATCACAAGTTGTATGAAAATGATTAAGACTAATCAAGTGATGCATGTGCAATGTTGTTTTCAAAAACTAATTTAACTAAGGTTTAAATAGATTGAAAACAACAAAGAGAGTTTCAAATAAGTTAATGTATCATGCTATAAAGAAATCAAAGATTTTGGCTAAGCATGATTGACAAAGTTTAAAACAAAACTTGGTTTGAAATCAAGGGTGAAGAATCCAATAACTAAAATCAAAGATTAAGAGAAGAATGGATTCAACACATCATAGTTAATATGCTTAAAAATATTTACCAATAGTTAGACAAAGCATAAATATATGATTAACAAAAGGCAAAGCTTACTTGGTGGTTTAACTTCATTAATCCAAGCTTTAGCTTTTCCTAATGACCCATTAGCCTTTCTTAGCTCTTCCCCTTTCTTTGGCCTCAAAGCTCTTCAAGAATGTCTTAAAATCATCAACTTTGGCCAAAGGAATGAGCTTGCTTTTATAGAAAAAAGCTGCCAACGAATACCTGTCGGTCGACCGACAGGTAGGTGTCGGTCGACTGACACCTCAACGGTCACTAGGCAACGGTCATGTTTTCGAAAGTTTTCTGACCATTATACATCTATCGGTTGACCCTCATTTGTCGGTTGACCGACATGGAACCGACGGCTGAACCGACAGCACAAAAATGTTGAAAATGTAGCTGTCTGGTTTTGGAACCGATGGAGCCTCTTGGTTGGCTTCGATTCCACTGTCGGTTGACCGACATCAAGCTGTCGGTTGACCGACGGCTTTAGGCAAAAAATCCCAACTTGCATTTTTTAAAGAGAATCTTTGTGGGGATTTTTGGGCCATTAAACCAAGCTTGGAAACATGATTTTAAATCATCTAAGTACTTTTAAAATCATGAAATATTAAAAGCCAAATAATATTTGAAACTTTAAAGCATAGGCTAGCTTGATTTAAGATCTTTTCAAAAACAAATGCATCCAAGATTTAAACCCAAAACATGCACAAACTAAGATTTACAATATTTAAAAACAATGCATGTAGAAAATCAGATTTCAAGGTTTTTAACTCAATGCATGTGTGAAAATTCATGAGATGCTAAAATGATAATGCATCCATCAAATTGCAATGCACAAAATCCCTAACAATCTCCCCCTTTGCAATTTGATGGCAAACCTTTAATATGTTAGCAAACCTTGCTCAACACTGAATTTCCACACATAGTCTTCAGCTCCTCCTTGGCTGGACAATCCTTGAAATCTTCTTGGATGCTTCTTCATTCAGCTTGGGCTCTAGCTTCATTCTTCTTGATGCTTGGAGCTTGATCAATCTTCAAGCTTTCTCTTCATCTTCCTTTCTTTAGACCAACCATCTTCTTTAGCTCCCAAGCTCTTTCTTCATTCTTCATTTCTTTTCTCCCCCTATGACCATGCATTTTCTCCCTTTGGGTAGCTTGATCACTCTTTCTCCCCCTTAATTCTTTCTCCCCCTTTGCCATTAAACTTGAGAGAACATCTCCCCTTCTCCCCCACTTATTATTATTCTCCCCCTTTGCAATTAAATTGCAAAGTACCAAATGAGGAGTGGTACCTACACACATGAAAGAAGGAAAATACCTTTTAGTAGCACCTGTTAACAAAGAAAATCAAAAATGAATTATATAACAGGGCATCATGCATGGGTAGATAGGCTATAAGGGTACAGAGCCAATATAAGGGTGAATTTGATCAACTCTAATGCTTTCTTAGAAGGTTTACTCCCCCTCAATCCATACTCTTCTTTTGTCAAACTTTTGACAAGGATTTAACTAATAGGTGCAAGAAGAAGATGGTTTAACCAATTGAGGGTTAACTTCAAGAGAAGAATTAGATACCAATTGATAATGATAATTGACTATTAAAGTACAAATTGATCAAATTACCAATATAAAGATGCCAATTGATGGATAAGCTATTGGATAATTAGAGAGCAAGGTCAAAAGGATATACTAAACATAGCATAAATCATTATAACTATGAAAATCATTATGCTATGAAAGTTTTGAATTCATTTCATACAATCATTGGACATAACTATCATGCACAGGATGAATGAAATGAAGTTCAATCATGAAGCCTAACCTCACCATTAACCAACCAAGATTATGAAAACATAAACATGGTGGTCATGTGATTTACCTATAAGAGCATGAGAGGTGGCAAACATGGAGATTCATGTGATGCTAATGGAATGTGACATGGAACAAAAGACATATAACTATCAAGTTCAATCCAATGTTCACAAGGTCTATCACAAACTCAAGATATGATATCAATTGGATATAGATACTAATTGAAAATGATACCAATTGATTACCAATTGAATATGAAACACGATTAAGAGCAAGTATGTGACAAACACAAAATTCCAACAAGCATCATAAAATGATCATTCATCACTTTTAATGATATGACTAATGAGCATAGTGATGAACAAAAGAAATTGCATAAAAGATATGACTTAGTAGAACATGCAATTTTCAAAGTGTCAAGATCATATGAATTCAAAATCTAAGACATCCATTAAACAATAGATATAACTAAGAAATACAAGGAATGGATTTCAAAGAGGTTCATATGATAAAAACACTACTATGAAGTTGAAACATGTATAATGAATGATACCAATAAGAAAATTACACATGACCCAACAACATAACCATCCATTTCAAAAGAAATAACTCAAAAGCACAAATGATGGATTTGAGAGTCCTAGTATGGTAACTTCAAATAAAACTAAGATCACAACCATACAAGGAAGTAAATGACATTTGCATATAAAAGTAATGAAACTAAATGAGCAAAGATGCAAAATGGCATATAACAATTATTTCCTTCTAAAATTTATAATCATTAGCACAAGGAAATAAACTCAAAAGAAAATGTTTGAATGAATATAACTAACAAAGCTTGAAAACATTTTCAATTCATACAATCTTAAAATATAAGCAAAATCCAACAATGGACAAAATGAGTATGAAATTGAAGAAAACATATTTTCCATATCAAAAGATATAACTTAGAAATTTCATGGAAAATCCAAATTCATTTAAATCATTTGTTTTTTTTTTTAAACAAATTTTACCAAGACATTCAAACAAATGATTTTTCAACAACAATTGATCATGAATAATCTAGCTATGAAAGCTTTTGAAAACACGACCAATTGAACAAATGTAGAAATGCCATACAAGTGATATAACTTATATGAGAGCTAAGAGCAAATCTAACATAAGAAAATTATAATCAAAATGATTTTGAAAACCATAATATGTAACTAGATAAGTACATGAAGACAAAATCAATTGATTACTAATAAACATTGCATTTTAATAAATGTAACTAAGAAAGAACAAAATGCAAATGCAATATGACCAACAAAATGATTTAACTATTAAGGAGAAGGTTGGTCAAAGAGGTCCAAGGCCTCAAGGTTTTACTAAATATATAACTTTAGGAATCCACCTAAGGTCTTGAGAGGGTTGGTCTTTGAGGTCCATCTTAAAAGTCTCACCAACTATTGGAGATTTGACTTGATAAATTTTCAATTTAGACTTATCACCATGATGTTTAGATTTAACTAAATTCGGCTTAGGTTGGTGATTAGTCTTTTGAGGTTGGTGACTTTTCTTCTTAGGGGATTGGTTCACTTTTCTTTTCTTCTTATTTCCTCCCTTTATTTGACTTTTGAATTTTAGATTTAACTTAGCAACTTTATTCAAAAGTTCTTTCATTTGTTGAGTTATGGGAGGAAGATTGAGAAGCTTTTTGTTAATAGATTCTTTTAGAGTTGGTTTAACTTGTTTAACCTTTTTAGAATCTATTTTAGGAGACTCCTTTTTAATAGGTTTAACTTGTTTAATCTTTTTGGAGTCTTCCTTGGTTTTTAGTGTCTTAATCATCATAGTATTTGATTTTACCTTTTTAGGTTCAAATATGGATTTAGACACATAGCTTCTTCTTAATTTGCACTCAAACCTAAAATGTCCTTCAATGCCACAATAATTACATTTAGTCCATGGCAAGGAAGTGTGAGTGCTAGAGAAAGAGGACTCACCTTTCACAAATGTGTTGGTGATTAAAGGATCATGAGAAATATTCATATTAAATCCAAGACCCGTCCTATCTCCTTTTGATTTACCCAATTTAAAAAACTTTTCAAAATTTTCTTCACTATGGGTAAATTTGCACTCATATTTATGTTTGTAGGTTTCAAGTTGAGTGACTTGGTTTTTAAGGGTAGAATTTTCAAGTTTAACTTTTGTTAGTTCTTGTTCAATTCCCTTAAATTTATTTAGCTCTTCATGGGCAAGTTTTAATTCAAATTTAATTTCATTAATAACATTGGATCCAAGTTCTAGAGTGTTTATCTTAATTTGAGCATTAGATAAATTTTCCATAGAAATGGTTAACTTGGATTCTAGGTTGTTAATGTTTTCATCTTGCCTTTTTAATTGATCTCTTAGTTTTGAATTTCCCTTATTAAGATTATCACGATCTAACTTTGATTCTCTTATGTCATCTTTAATATTAGATAGATTATGTAAAGAGATCATGAACTTAGATTCTACACAATTTATTAATTCATCTTTTTCTCTAAGTTCATTTTTAGAAGAGACTAATTCTTGGTTGCCTTTTAGATTCTTCTTTTAATTTTTTATTCTTCTTAGAAAGCTCTAAGGACCATGTGTACAATTCCTCATAAGCTTCATTTTCATCATATTCTTCTTCTTTTGATTTAGATTTAGATTCATTAATTTTAATGTTAGAATCTCCAATAGGGAAGAAGGAGGGGTCTAGAGGAATCTACACAAGAATCTACAAAGTCTAAACTAGTGGAATCCATTCTAATGATTTTCATAGAAAAACAACACTAGGGTTTTGATCTAGATAGAGAGGATCAACTCTGGGTGTTTAAGCCCTAAATGGAGTAACCTTGCTCTGATACCAATTGAAAGTCCAAGGGATCCTACCCTAGAGGGGGGGTGAATAGGGTGATCTACACTTAATGACTAATTATGGCCAATTTTAATTTCTTTAAAATAAACTAGTCACATGTGATGATTAACATATAAAATGCGGAAGCTTAAACAAAACAATCACCACATATCAATCACCACTACACAAGGATTTATAGTGGTTCGGCCTCAATGCCTACATCCACTACCGGCTTGTGTATCCAACACCCCACCGGATTTCCACTATTATGCTTTTCAAAAGGCTAAGCAATAACCTCTACAATATGCTTTCCAAGGATAAGCAATAACCTTACAATGTTGTTTTTCAAGGCTTAACAACAACCTATACAAGATGCTTTTCAATGGCTAAGCAATAACCTTATAATCAAATAAATTCTCTAAAGAAAGTGTTTTCACAAAACACTCTAAGAGATTACAATTTAAGCTTAAACAAATTGCCTCTTAAATAGGCGAATATGAAATTGTAAATCAACTCACACAAACACACTAAGAATTACAAAGATGAATGCTTATGAGGTGTGTGCGTGTAGAACTTCAATCAAGATAAAATTAAGTCCAATGAGTTTTATGCTTAAAGCATTTCAAAGTTTAAAGCACATAAAAGATATGATTGAAGTCAAATGTAAATCACTTGAACAAATACAAACTTGTGAATGATATGAAAATCTAAAGATCACAAGTTGTATGAAAATGATTAAGACTAATCAAGTGATGCATGTGCAATGTTGTTTTCAAAAACTAATTTAACTAAGGTTTAAATAGATTGAAAACAACAAAGAGAGTTTCAAACAAGTTAATGTATCATGCTATAAAGAAATCAAAGATTTTGGCTAAGCATGATTGACAAAGTTTAAAACAAAACTTGGTTTGAAATCAAGGGTGAAGAATCCAATAACTAAAATCAAAGATTAAGAGAAGAATGGATTCAACACATCATAGTTAATATGCTTAAAAATATTTACCAATAGTTTAGACAAAGCATAAAACATATGATTAACAAAAGGCAAAGCTTACTTGGTGGTTTAACTTCATTAATCCAAGCTTTAGCTTTTCCTAATGACCCATTAGCCTTTCTTAGCTCTTCCCCTTTCTTTGGCCTCAAAGCTCTTCAAGAATGGCTTAAAATCATCAACTTTGGCCAAAGGAATGAGCTTGCTTTTATAGAAAAAAGCTGCCAACGGATACCTGTCGGTCGACCGACAGGTAGGTGTCGGTCGACTGACACCTCAACGGTCACTAGGCAACGGTCATGTTTTCGAAAGTTTTCTGACCGTTATACATCTATCGGTTGACCCTCATTTGTCGGTTGACCGACATGGAACCGACGGCTGAACCGACAGCACAAAAATGTTGAAAATGTAGCTGTCTGGTTTTGGAACCGATGGAGCCTCTTGGTTGGCTTCGGTTCCACTGTCGGTTGACCGACATCAAGCTGTCGGTTGACCGACGGCTTTAGGCAAAAAATCCCAACTTGCAATTTTTAAAGAGAATCTTTGTGGGGATTTTTGGGCCATTAAACCAAGCTTGGAAACATGATTTTAAATCATCTAAGTGCTTTTAAAATCATGAAACATTAAAAGCCAAATAATATTTGAAACTTTAAAGCATAGGCTAGCTTGATTTAAGATCTTTTCAAAAACAAATGCATCCAAGATTTAAATCCAAAACATGCACAAACTAAGATTTACAATATTTAAAAACAATGCATGTAGAAAATCAGATTTCAAGGTTTTTAACTCAATGCATGTGTGAAAATTCATGAGATGCTAAAATGATAATGCATCCATCAAATTGCAATGCACAAAACCCCTAACACTTACAATTGGCGCCGTCTGTGGGGAAGCATTAATCCAATCTTCCCAAGTACCATGCCTCCAAAAGCTAAGAAAGGCGGAGAATCTTCAAGAGCGATAATCCAGCTGCCGCCACCCCTAGACTCGTCACCGGTCGCTCCTCCTCAGAGGCAATCTGAGGTAAGGTCTGGCGAAGCTGCAGTTGAGGAGAGCCCTGACGCACACCTCTTCATCCAAGTCCCATTCCCAGAGCGAGTCGTGGATTCATCCCTGGGGGAGGAGATTATGCCTCCCCGGTGAGATGAACAGCGACAGGAGCGCCCTCAAAGGGATAAATTCGTAGCAGTCAGTAAGTCCCACCATTCACGTCACTTCACTGGCGATGGGGATGTCGCGGCTCAAAACATCCTCATCCAAGAGCAAGAAAAGTTAATCCGTCAGCTCCAGCAGCAGCTAAGAGCCAGAGGAGCAACCTCATTAAGGCAACCTTCGGGACGCCAGAGCGAGAATAAGGCCACTCAGAGCAGGGTGATTGCCTCCTCCCACGAGGACCTGAGAATTTACCTAAAAAAAAAATCACAACCGAGCCCACGATGAAAGTTCAAGCAATAGTCGAAGCCATCACGGCTGAGACAGTCACGCTCGAAGCCATCACAGTCGAGGCCATTCGAAGAGAAAGTCAGAAACCCTGTCACCGGAGAAGGACGACAGGCAAGAATAGCTCGACAGGCGCATCAAGCTGGCGGTCCAGCGCAATTTAGAGATGGCCGGACTCGCTCGAGATCAACAGGATGTCTGTGGCCCCACCGATCTTGGCGTTTCCCCATTCACTTGAGAGATCAAAGACTCCTCCCTGCCCAAAAAATTCTCCGTTCCGCGATTTGTCCTCTACGACTGGGTCTCGGATCCCGCCGCTCACCTCCGGCACTTTTCTCAGAAGATGTCTATTTAGGGAGATGAGGGCCACCTGAACTGTAAAATCTTTTCTTTCAATTTGGGTGACCTCCCTCTAAAATGGTTCTGCTCTCTCCCGGAGAGGTCTGTCTCGAGCTGGCGGCAGCTCCAGCTCTCCTTCCTGAAGAAATTTCAAGCTTACAGTGTCGTTCCCAAGACCGATACTGATATATTGGCCCTGAAGATGAAGCAGAGCGAGAATATTACCCAGTTCGCTAAGCAATTCTGGGCGACATACAGTCAGATCAAAGTCTGTAAAGACGAAGTGGCGATCTTCGCCTTCCAGAATACTCTGTTACCAGGTAACGAGCTTAGGAAAGACTTGGTCGGAGACCCTGTAACCTCCGTGCCAGCGTTGATGTCCAGAGTGAAACAGTACATTGCTCAAGAAGAAGACGATATTCGAGCTAGAGAGAGCCACGGCATTGGGCGCAAGGAAAAGGGTGACCAGCCTCATAAGAATAACAAGAAGCCCTTCAGCTAGCCTCAGCCCATGCAGGGTGATCCCTCCTCCCGAGACCAGAGCAGGTTTTGTGCCTACCACAAGTAAAATGGGCGCAAAGCTGAGGAGTGCAGGATCTTGAAGTCACACCTGGAAAAGCTTGCCAAAGAGGGCCACCTGAAGGATTATATAAAAGCAGGTGATGCTAGCAGCAGCCAAAATCATCTAAGCGGCGACAAGGATCCAGACAGCGATGGATCAGAAAAAATCATCAATGTCATCCACCCAGCACTTTCCGCTTCCCCAAAGAGCAGTATTCAAGCTCGTGCCGAGGCCAGCCGGGCCTCTCACGGAAAGGAAATAATGAGAGCCGAGCTCAGACTTGCTTCAAAGAAAGCACGACGCGAGCACCCTACGATCTATTTTTCAGAAAAGGACCTTGAAGGAGTCCAGCTCCTCCATAACGATTCACTCTTCCTCACATTGAAACTGCGGGACTTCACAGTCAAGAGGATCCTCATCGACTCCAGCAGTTCGTCTGAAATCCTCTATTTCGGCTGGTTCAAAAAGATGGGTCTCTCAGAAGCAGACTTGTAAGAGGCTCGTACGCCTTTGATTGGATTCAGCGCCAAGCTGGTATACCCCAAAGGGAAGGTCACTCTGGAAACCCGGGTGGGCGGAGCCTCCGTAATGACCGACTTCCTTGTGGTAGATGCTCCCTCTCCCTATAATGCTGTTATGGGCAGAACCTGGCTCCACAATATGGAGGCTATTCCCTCCACTCTTCACCAAAAGCTCGAGTTCTTGTTGGAGAACAAAGTTGGCAATGTGGATGTGATCACCGTGGAAGGGGACCAGCAAATGGCCAGACAGTGCATGATGGCCGTAGTCCCTGGAGAAAAGGAGCCGGGGCAGGTACATATGGCAGAACTTGAAAAGGACCTGGACGAGATCGGCCGAAACACAGAAAAGAAGAGCATCGAAGACCTAGCCGAGATCAGGATGGATCCGCTCGATCCGGACAGGTTCTTCCTGCTCGGCAGCCAGCTTGCCGATCCCGAAAGGTCCGAGCTCTCTGGATTCTTGATGCAAAACATAGATGTCTTCGCTTGGACTCCGAGCGAAATGCCTGGTATCGACCCCGAGGTCATGTGTCACAAACTGAACGTGGATCCTAAACACAAGCCTGTGATGCAAAAAGCCCGCAGATCAGGTTTGCTACGACAGAAGCCTTGGCCGAGGAGGTCGACAGATTGCTGGAAGCTGAAGCGATCAGAGAGGTCCAGTACCCAGTCTGGTTAGCCAATACGGTAGTTGTCAAGAAAAAAACTGGCAAGTGGAGAGTGTGCGTCGATTTCACCCACCTCAATAAAGCTTACCCGAAGGATAGCTTTCCACTCCCGAAAATCGATCAGATGATCGACGCCACCGCTGGCCACGATAGGATGAGTTTCCTCGATGCCTATCGAGGATACCACAAGATCCCAATGTATGAGCCAGACGAGGAGAGAACTGCGTTCATAATGCCCCGAGGCACTGTTGACACCAAAAAAATGTGCCACTTTGCCTCTTCAAGATCGAAAAAGCTACATGAAGTCACAACCTGCCATAAATAGGTAATGCTACTTCTAAAAAATCAAATCTTGTCAGAATCAAACAAAAACTGCAAGATCCTTTAAGATAGCCAAAAGAGGAGTACACAAGAAGTTTCGGACCATTTCAAAATCATTTGGCCCAACTTCGCCTCTCCGGCAGCTGAAAAGGAGCTCCTGACGGCGAAAGCATCGGAGACACCAAATCTTCGATCAAAGCCGATGGATGATCTCAAAATACATCCAAAAGGCTCCACGTCAAGTTTCGAGTCAAACCGACAACGTTTGACCCTACATCAACCCACGAACAGCTAAATCAAGCCTCTCAGCGGCGAGAACCACCGAGTCCATCACTCATCAGATAGAGCACATGGACGGCTTTAAAATGCTTACAAAGGACTACACGTCAAATTTCAGGTCATTTCGACAACATTTGACCAGACTTTGACGCTCGGAAGCCAAATCAGACCTCTCGGCAGCGAAGCTCTCCGGGACCATGGTTTCTAAGACAGAGCCTATGGATCATCTTAAAATGACTCCAATAGGTTCCCTGTCAAATTTCAAGTCAATCGGACATTGGTTGACTGCACATCAAGCCGCGACATCTTCATCGCGATAAAAACAAGTCTACTAGTGATAAAACCCCAAACGGTTTCAAAACTCAAACAAAAGGCTATGGTTGGTCTTATTTATTGCTCAGGAGGCTTCACCCCAAATTTCAGGTCATTCCGACACCGTTTGACCCAGTTTCAGCTTCTGTCAGAAAATCAGCAGCTCGGCGCGATAAAGTCTTCGGCTTTCTCGGAAAATTAGAAACTTTGCAAACCAAAATACAAGGATTCTCATCAGGTTTTCTATAGGGAAATTAGGCCAATAAATGATAAAAAATATCAAGAAAAAACACAGAAGAAAAAAGAATAAAAAAATATAAAAAAGGGACACAAAACGAGACAAAAGGGGGGAAAAACCCCCCAGGGTCGCCAGCCCCTGCGACCCTGGCCCATGGTCGCCGGTGACCATGGGGCCCGGGATCGCAGGGTGGGCCCCGAAAACCCTGTTTCTCATTATTTTTTCGCGATTCGAAGCATCCGGCTCCTGGGTTTTTCCAAAATTCATACTTTTGAGACACCAAATCCTTTGACATCCGTCAAAATCACGGGTCAATCATCAAGAGTATAAAAATCAACATTGATCGCAACCGGTCAACCAAAAAAGTGTGCTTTCTACCCGACCGATCGAGAAATCGACAGGACAGATGTCACCGACCCGCTGTTGGCAACCAATACTTGAAGTTACATGGTCATCCAATGTCGATCTACATGAAGATCCATCGATGATCATGCCAGAAGAATCCCAAAAGACGCGGCACGGCCCGCGACTCTTCAACTACTCGGCGACCACTTAATGCGATTAATTGACTAGCTTTATTACAGTCATTAATCCATTTCAATTGGACCGCCCAATCAGAAGAAAGCATCCGGGAGTTACAAGTCAATTGACTCATGGCATTTAACCCATGAAACTCCTCCCATCATGGCGATTAAAGGCGATTAAATGCCCTCAATCTCCTCCGGCCAATCAGAAGCAAAGAAAAGGGAGTTACAAAATAAAGGAATTAAATCCTGTAACTCCTCCCATTGTGCGGCTTAATGACAATAAAAGCCCATAAACCCTCCTAAATGGCTACCAAAAAGCCTATAAATAGGAGAGCACTCCAAGAAGAAAAATCAGCACGACAGACTATAGAAAATCCGTAAATTCAGACAGAAAAAGGCATCAGAAATCTAAGAGAAAGAAAGAGAGAAAACTCTGCGGAAGTTCTACACTGACCACCACTACAAGGTGACAAAAGTCCCTTAGGGGGTACCCCCCCCCCAAGGTCTTTGCCTTCTCCTTCTGCCTCCAATGGCTTAGACGTGGCTTTTCAGCCCGTCTACTTAGTTTTTTTATTGGACATAGGACCTCCTTTCACTACACCATTTTAGGGCTTTTACAGCGCGTCATTTACGGCGTGCATTGAATGCAAGCCGTAAATGATATAATAGTATGGCGCGCATGGAATGCGAGCCACAAAAGGGCCTTTTCTTCTATTTATTAAGGCGTGCATTTTGCGCGCCGTGAGATCTTATCAATTATGGCGTTCATTTAGGACGCCATAAATTATTGAGCATTTGCGGCCCACATTCACAAGCAGTAACAATATTAGGGTATCACAGCCCACATGTTGCACGCTGTAAAAGGCCAAGCCATTCAAATTAAGTTCACGGCCTGCTTTGAGAAGCTGTAAGATTAATCAGCTTTTACAGCCCACATTTCGTATGCCGTAAAAAAGAAACCCGCCAAATTAATATTACAAAAATATCTCGCAACATGTTTTTGACACCCAAAATTTAACCCCAAATTAGGGATAGACGATACCCACTGAGAACCCTAATCTTGACACCAAAAAAAATTCCCTTCTCCCGCCTCCATAGTCCCCATTTTCCCTCTCCAATCCCTCTTTTACCTCTATGCATTTCTTTCTCTCCCCTCACTCTCCAGACATTCCCCCAGGCGTGAATCGCCCTCACCAGAGCCCATCTCCATTGCCGTCCTCTCATCTCCTTCGCACCCCTCCAGAACCCTCTCTCCCTTGGTTCTCTCTCTCTCTCTTCCTCTCTTCTCTTCTTCCTCCCCTGTTCCTCTCCTCTCCTCTGCCTTGCGCAGCCGCCTTTTCCTCCTCATCCTTTTCTTTCTTTCTTTCTTCCTTATCCTTCTCCCTTATCTCCCTTTCCCCTTTCTCATTCCATGCTCTCAGCAGCCCCCTCTCTCATTTCCCTCTCCCTTCTCCACTCATTTTCGTTTCTCTCTTTCTTCTGATTTCTTTCCTCCCCCTCTTTGCCCAGAGTTTCTTTCCTTCAAAAACCCTAGTTTTCTCCTGATCAACATTCCTTCCGCAGCATTCACCACAAAAATCGTAGTTTTCCTTCTCTAGCCGTTAATATCAGCCTTAAATCGGGCGAATTCGACTCGTCATTCTCTCTGTATCGGTTTCCCGCGTTTTTTATCTCCTTCCAGATCTATAAATTTGGTGCTTTTTTGTCGTTTGATGGCCGCCGATCTATTGTGTTTCAGAAGAAATTTGAATCGATGAGTCAGGGTTCGGTCCAGATGGAGGACGTTAAACCTTCGATTTCTACACGTAATTAGCAGTCCGAAGACGGCACTTCAGTCGAAGCTCGATTTTCAGATCTCTGCAAGGTTTCTGATATTTTTTTCGGTTATGTTGATTAACTTGTTTTAATCTGTAATTCTCATTAGCTGATTCCAAGATCTTGTAACAGATCGGTTTGTCGCTTGATGAAAGCATATCACAGCTGGCTATGACTTTGCTCAAGGAAAGCAAGCATCTTCTGGTGTCCAACATGTCTATTGTCCGCGATTGGAAACGGAAGCTTATGTTTTGGAGGAGATTTCAATTCATAGTTATTTCTAATTGGATCTTGAATCTCAGATATCGATTTTGTTTAATTTTTTTGTTTGAAGTTTGATTTGATCTTGTGATCGCATCCGGAAGAAATGGAGCGGTCGTGGTTTGCATTTGTTCTATACTCGGTGAAGAAATTGAGCGAAGGCGGCGATGTAGGGAATTCGGAGCAGAGCGAAGAGAATGGATTTACTCTATGTCAGATATTACGGGCTGCCAAGCTGAAGTATAGCTTTAATTTTTTATTTAATCTGGTGTTTCTAAGTGGAGGATTTTGTTTGGATATTATAATGGATTTAGATGTGTGGTTGTGTTTCGGTGTAGTGAATTTTGTGAAAGATATGCCTCAATTTTCTCTCAAGGCGCGTGAACTTTCTTCGCGGTTCATTTTTTAGAACCATTGGGCAACGAAATGAAATAACATCACACCCTCGAACGAGACCTCGTCCATCTCTCTCAAACGCCGGGAAAAGTGTAACTTTTTTCAGCGAAAAAACTTATTTTGCCGGAAAAACTTATACTTTTACCGGCGAAATAATCTCGTCGGTAAAGGTTCAGCTTTGCACCACGAACTCATTTTTTCGCCGGCAAATTATGGTTATGTTTTACCGGTAAAATATTTGTGTCGCAGGCAAAGGATATATTTTTTGTCGGCAAAATACCTATATGGCCGGCAAATGTCAATTTGCCAAATTTTGAATCCATTTATTTAACTACTGTGCTGGAAAAAATTAAATTTTCATTATTTTTGTTTTGGAGGAATAAAAGTTAATTGGGGCTTCAAAATCACTTCAACCCTAGAAAGAACATTCCAGTGTTGCCCGCGCCATTTTCCATTTCCCGCGCCCGCTAAAGTAATCACTTATTTCCAGCGCCCCCTCGATCTGCCTCTTCTCAATCCCTCTTTTCAATTCCTCATCTCTCTGGCCCTCTCTCGCCCAGCAATCCCTCATCTCTGACTTTCTCTCACTTACCATAGTGCCATCCTTCCATTTCCTTCTCCCTCACGACCTCAGCCCTCTCCTCCATCTCCTAGGAGACCTGCGCTCCTCCATCTCTCCAGGCGACCTGCGCCATCTCCCTCGCACGCAAACCTCGTCCATCTCTCACACGGGAACCAAAGCGCAGCACCATCACCTCATCTCCCTCTTGATCTCGGCCCTCTCTCTCTATCTCGTAACCTCCTGCGCAGACCCTCTCCAATCTCTTTGCTCTTCATCTCTCTCACGCCTGCGGACGTCGCCTATTCTTCCTCCACGCGCAGACCGCACCACACCAGCAGCAGCACAGAGCCCCATCGTCTCTCCCTCTTCTCCCTCCACGCGCAGAACTCATCCCATTCACAGGTAAGAGCCTCTCTCCCTCCTCCCTGCATCACCATCGCATCCCTCAGCACCTCCCCTGCACGCCAGCGCACCCTCTCCTTCTTTTTCTTCTTTCTTTCCTTTTCTTCCTCCCCTCCTACTCTTCTTCATCTTCCTCTTCCCAGCGCCCACTGCAAGCCCACGCACCCACTAGTTTTCACTACAAAGGATTTCTTCTTCTTCAGATCTCAAAATCCGAGAGGTAATCAACTTTTTGTTTATGTTGATTTGATTTCTTCTTCTTCTTCTTTAGATCTCAAAAATAGAGGATTTCTTCTTCTTCTTTTCACCTGCAGAGGTTTTCCCTTCTTTCTTTGAAAATCCTTGGTTTTGTTTATGATTGTTTTTTATTGTGGTCATTTGTTTTCTACCAAAACCCTACTGAGAAGTCACAATGGCAATCTGACCTGGGGATAGACAAAGGGATTTTTCTCCAAATTGAGGGACTTTGAGAAATCTCAAGCACCCACCCAAATATTTCTGGAGGTAGCCTTCCCTCTTCTCAATCCCACCCCATGTGTAGATGTGTGTGAGAGAGACAGAGAGGGAGGCAGAGAGATCCATCGACTCCAACGGTGGAGATTTGATTTCAAGAAAACTTATTATGCCTAGAGAGGTGTCTAATAGTTAGTAGAGACAATTGTAAGGACTTACTGGGGCCATCTCAGCACGCCATAAAAATTCCAAATCATTTATCTCATTTTCTCATGGTTGCAGCCTAATGTGAAGTGTGACTAAACTGCATGCTTCATTTAGGGTGTATGTTTCAAATATGACCCATACAGTGTGAGATGAAAACTACAAATGAGCCCCATTCCTGTACTTGAGGTACAGAGCTTGAGAATTGTCTGAATGCCAATGCTAGAAAAGTGTCTGAATGCCAATGCTAGAAACTGAAAAAGTGTCTGAATGCCAATGCTAAAAATTTGATTATTCAGCCCTTATCAAGTTTTGTGGTTGATTTTTTTTGTCATAATTACTTATCTGTGTATATTTGCAATTTGAGTTGTAGTCAGGTGGGGAGCTTACAATTTAGTTGGGTATGTTAAGATTTCAATCTTGGTTGGTATGAGTTTGGGTTTACCTGCATATATATGGCATATAGCATGTCCTTTGATTGAGCCAATAGACATCGGCCCGACCCGTTCGCATTAACCAACTCAACTCAAAATTGCATTTGTTAATGGAACTCTTACAATTTTTGCTAACTTTCATGTACAGTGCCTTATTTGTGCTTGCTGTGTTTTCCCCATATTGGAGATTGAGGATTTCTAGTTGCAGGAAAGGATTTCTTGTATTCTCATTTGCATTCTCCTCTTCCTTCTGGTTGCTTTTTTTTTGGGGGGGAGGGGGTGTTAGAAGATTAATCATCTGGTAAGACTTCCATCACCAACAGGTGGTAATTTTGCTTATGAAAGATTCACTTTTTTTTCATTTATTAATTTTTAAATCTGTTACTGTTTGTGATTTGGACTTTGGAGTGCATCATGATGTGCCTTTAATTCTTGGTTGTTCAGCTAGGTAGATTGACATGATCCATGGTTTTTCCCTACCAAATATTTACTGCATTCTGCTTCTTATATAGTTGTTCATGTGGTTGGGTAGGAATAAATGTTGTTGGAGATTAATCTATAGAATTTGGCATTTCAAGAGGCACTTTGTTGATGGAAGGGTGTAACATTGGATTTTTCCCTCTATTCTTTTTGTTGGTGTTAATATGATATTGCCATGTCTCACGTCTATAGTTTCACAGTTTTGTCAACATATGCTCAATCTTCCATTATGGATAAAGAATGGACTCATTTATCAAGGTGAATTCCAAAGCCCTAAACTATAAATTTGATGATATCCCACACCTATTCATTAATTTTTAGTTAATGAAAAACTTGAGTTCCTTATTTATTTTAGACCATCAAAAGCATATCGGGAGGGAGCACGAAAGTTTGTAGATAAGGTTCGAGAATAGAATGGGTATCCAGAGAAGATCCAATGTCCTTGCATCCAATGCTTAAACTTAAAATATCATCATTATGATATAGTCTACGATCATCTAGTTATTGCTGGAATTGATCCTACTTACACCACATGGATTTTTCATGGAGAAAAACCAACTATGGTAGGACAAATTGAAGATGATGAAATTCAAGCATCATATAAAATGTTTAGAGATGCATATTTCCAAGATGATAATGTGGATCATATAGATGAAAAAAGATACCAAGATTTTGAAAAACTCATCGAGGAGGCAGAAATGCCTTTATATTTAGGATCTACACACACTAAGATGTCTGCAACACTTATTTTATGCAAGGCCAAGGCTCGACACAGTTTGTCTGACAAAGCATTTGATGATGTTCTCAAGATTGTTCATAATTTGCTACCGATTAATAACATACTTCCGGATAGCTTCTACTCGGCCAAAAAGTTATTTAATGCTTTTGATCTAGGTTATGAGAAAATACATGCATGTGAGAACGATTGTTGCGTGTTCCAAAAAGATCTGGAGCATAGTGAGATATGTCCGAAGTGTGGTTTTTCACAGTGGAAACTCAATGAACGGACCAAAAAGATAAGTAAGGGAGTTCCGACAAAAGTTTTGAGGTATTTTCCTATTATTCCAAGATTTAGGAGATTGTTTAAGTCAGCTGAAAGGAGTGAACAATTAACATGGCACTACACAAACAAAAGTCAGGATGGCATTATGTGGCATCCAGTTGACTCATTGGCAGGGAATAGAATAGATGATAAGTGGCCTTCTTTTGCATCTGATCCCCGTAATCTCAGACTCGGCCTTTCTTCAAATGGATTTAATCCTTTTGGTGATCTTAGCTCTCGACATAGTTGTTGGCCTGTAATTCTGGTCACATATAATCTTTCTCCCTGGTTATGCATGTCAAACGAAAATTTGATTTTGACATTACTCATTCCTGGGCCAAAGCAACCTGGAAATGATATAGATGTGTATTATCACCTCTTATAGATGATTTGAAAAAGCTTTGGGTGAATGGAGTGAGTGTTTATGATGCATTTACTCAATCCACATTCAACTTGAGAGCTGTTTTGATGTGGACAATAAACGATTTCCCAGCTTATGGAAATCTGTCCAGGTATGCTGTTAAATCTAAGAAAGGATGCCGGCATGTGGACTTGAGACATTTTCAAAATGGTTGAAAAACAGCCACAAGAACGTATTCATGGGTCATCGGAGATTTCTATCATACAATCATCCATTTCGTTTAAAAAAATCTTGGTTTGATGGGACTGAAGAACATGGAAGAAAGCCTCGCATTTTAACCGGTTCAGAAGTATTTGAAGTGATCAGAAACATCGAAGATGATTGGGGGAAGGCTAAGAAAAATAAGACAAATAAAAGAAAGAGAGATGATGAAAATGAAGAGCAAATTGTCGTACAACCTCAATCGGTATGGAAAAAGAAATCAATCTTTTTCAAGCTACCATATTGGGAGGTGGGTCTTCATTTGCATTTTTGTTATTATTTTTTGGTAGGAATAATCTGATTTTTTCCTTTTCAATTTGAGGGAGGAATTTAACATGCTTCTATTTGGTTATTGTGTAGTCATTACAGTTGCGGCACAATTTGGATGTGATGCATGTTGAGAAAAATATCTACGAGAGTATAATAGGCACTCTATTGAATATTAAAGGCCAAACAAAGGATGACTTAAATTCTCGTGAAGATTTAAAACATATGGGAATTAGAAAGTCATTGCATCCTAACAAAGATGTTGCCGACTCCGGTTATAAAAAAACACCATATGTGTTGTCAAAGAGTGAGAAAAAGTTGTTTTGTAAAAGGCTATCCGAGTTGAGATTGCCAGATGGCTATAGTTCAAACATTGCAAGTCATGTGTCACTAAAAGACTGCAAAATTTATGGCCTCAAGTCCCATGATTGTCATGTGCTAATGCAGCAAGTTTTATCAGTATCATTAAGGGGACTATTAGACAAGGGGCCTAGGGTTGCAATTTTCAGATTATGTTCTTTTTTTAATTGCCTATGTCAAAGAGAGGTTGATAAGAATAAATTAGAATTACTTGAAGACCACATTGCCGAGACTCTGTGTATGCTTGAAAGGTTTTTTCCCCCATCATTTTTTAACATTATGGTTCACCTTACTGTTCACTTGGTTCGAGAAGCATTGATAGGTGGTCCAGTGCAATTTCGTTGGATGTACCCATTTGAAAGGTGACTCCAATCTTTTACTCTTCTATATAGACAATTCTTTGGTTTAGTTATTGCTTGATTTAGCTATTATTAATTTCTTAAACTTACATTTTGAGTTAGGTTTATGAAAGTACTTAAAGGCTTTGTGAAAAACCATTCAAATCCTGAAGGTTGTATAGTTGAAAAGTATAATGCAGAAGAGTACACAAATTTTTGTGCTCCTTACATAAAGCAAGCAGCTCAAGTAGGTGCTCAACAGAGCCGATATGAAGAGTATGAAGATGAGAATATATTAGAAGGGAGACCAATTGGTGAGGCTAAATTGAAGGAATTGTCTCCTAACATGCTTAAAGTTGCTCATTTATATGTCCTAGAGAATACAGCAGAAGTAGAACTGTACAAAGAGTAAGTTTCTCATTTATATGTGCTGGAATAAGATAGGCATGTCTTTGGTGGTTTTAGTCTTTTTTTATTTGCACTTTTTAACTTTATTCTATATATATCTTAATTTTTTTTTTCAGAATGCACTTAGAGGAACTTCGACAATCTGATATACGTCTTCGTGGGAATGAAAGCCTTTTAAGAAAGAGGCATAGGGACATGTTTAGTGAGTGGTTAGCAAATAAAGTCAAGGTTGGAAATGCTGGTAACATGTCAGACCTTGTAAAATGGATAGGGTGTCGACCTAAGCCTTATGTTGAATCATATTCAGGTTTTATTATCAATGGTAATCGATTCCATACTAGAGATGTTAAAAACTGCACACAAAATTCTGGTGTTTCTCTTGAAGCAGAGACATTATGTCAATCAAGTGCTAGAGATACATCACATGTCAGTGGAAAGATTGTGTTCTATGGTGTTATAAGAGATATAATTTTGCTGAACTATCACAAGTTTAGACTCCCTATCTTTCATTGTGATTGGGCAAACATGGCAAGTGGTGTCAAAGTTGAAGAGTGTTTTACATTAGTTAACCTTCATCAAGGCCAGTATCAATTTGAGAATGATCCGTTTGTATTTGCCTCACAAGTAAACCAAGTCTTTTATTCCAGGCATGACGATACTTCAAATTGGTATGTTGTACTAAAAGCACCACGAAGAGGCGTTTATGAGTCTGACACTAATGGGAATGATTTCATACCATATGCTCCATTAGATGTATCCACTCTTAATCTAGATGATGAAGATTATGAAAGAAATGACTATGTGGTCATGGATGAGTCGGTAATTGTTGCAATGAAGATGTTGTTTACTATTTTAATGTTGCCTGAGATAGATTTAAACACTAATACTAATTATTAATTTCCTTTACAGATTCAACCATCATAGATCATGAGTGGTGTCGTGGTAAGCATCATTACTTACTTTTATTCTCTTTGATAGACTTCATATTACTGTTTGGTCAATTTAAGAGGATATCTTCTGGTCAATCTGTTTCTCGTTGATGTTTTTTTGTCATATTCTGTTAGCATAACTGTTGCTCACTTTTTTTCTACCAGGTGTCTCCAAAAAAGAGTTGTATATTTGCAAAAAAAAAAAAATAAATAAATAAATGCAGCAGCTGCACCCATTCAAGATGATCCTCAATGTTTATGTACATCGGATGGAGATTCTAATTCTCCAACTACTGAAGTTCCTAATGACCCAAATGTTCAAGTTGAAAACAATCAACCTGGTACGAAACCAAAACCTAGAGGGAAGGCAAAAGTTTCATTTTTTTACCAAAGGAAAAGGAAAGGGGACTCGCCTTGAAGTTGAGTTCAATGAGAAGGGGCAGCCGTTTAGAGCGAATGCAGCAAAATTATCTTCTTTCCTTGGGATCACAGCGAGAGAGTTAATACCGGTGACACTTGACTAATGGAGTGATCTTACAAATGACTTTATGACGCAAATATGGGATCACATAATGGTAGTATTTTTTTGTAAGTATTTATATACATTTGGTTTAGATGTATTTCTAATACAACTGTTCATTTTATTTTGTAGCAAAAGTTTAGTTTCTCTGAGTGTTATAAAACGTACACGATTGGAAAGCTAAGAAAACATTGGAGAGATAACCGGAGTTTGCTGCTAAAGAAAGTGATGGAACAAGCCAAGTTGGTAGGTCTGAAATGTGCTACCACCCTCTTGAAACCTGATAATGTAGAATCCATGGAAGTATGGCAAGCTTTTATAAAAAAAAGACCTCTCCACAACAATTGGTGAGCACTTAACTTGTATCATTATGATTTATGAAACATAGTTGACTATTTGAGCGTCTCTCCCTTAATTGTGAATGTTTCTAGGTGATAAATGGAAAGTATAAATGTTGGAATTTGAGATGACTTGAAAGTCTTTTGAAGAATTTGAAGAATCAGTATCTCAAGTATTGATTTGAGTTGGAATTCTTGTCAACACATTGTCACAAACGTGATGTTAAAAGGCTGGTGTTGATAGAGCTGAAAAGAAGAATCAGAGTTTAAACAGTCAGGAATTCAGAATTCCTGAAGCAGAGCATGCGGTCGACCGGGCACCCCATGCGGTCGACCGAGCAAAGAGAAACCTGCAGAAACAGATTCAGGTAGCTCCCACTTATTTTCGTGACACAGTGTGTCTTCGGTCGACCGGGACCCCAGGATGTCGACCGAGCGCGATAGTTGTCTGTTTCCAGACAGTGTCTTCGGTCGACCGAGCAAGCAAGGATGTCGACCGAGCACGGGAACCAGAGTTGCGCAGAAACAGAAGTCTTGCACGAAAATTCAGCACTCTTATCTAATTTGTTTGGGACTCTTTCTAAACGAATTGTAGCCTGTTTTGAATACAATTAAGGGTTAACATAACCTATAAAAAGGCATGTATGGGTCGTTCTAAAGATACACCAGAAGAGAAGAGAGAAGAGAGAAGAGAAGAGAGAAGAGGTTGCTGTGTTGCTGCATTATCAGACGTTTTCTACAGCAATTGTGGACGAGATTATGCTCTTGAAGATGGTGATTCGTCCATGAGTTAAGTGTCTCTCTTTATGCTTTAGATTTCAATTTGTAAGGGATTGAGAGAGAGAGAATTGTAGAGGGGAAGGGCTGTAGACAGAGTTTATCTTCTATTCTGTTTTTACATCAAGTTGGTGCTTGGTGTAGGGGTTTGGTGATCCTATCTGTTGGTGCAGATAAATTGTAAAGGGAGTCGATGCTTCCTAGATAGTTGGTGCTATCTGAAACTAAGGGTTGGTGCTCTTTGTCGTTGGTGCGACTAAATATATTCAGACCTGTACCGGATCGGTGTTCGGACGGTTTTGATCCGTGGACGTAGCCTTTTGGTGAACCACGTTAAATCTGGTGTCATTGTGTGGTTTGACTTGTTTTGTTGTTGAATTGGACCTGTTTTTAGAAATCACTGATTCACCCCCCCCCCCTCTCAGTGATCGCGATATCCAACAATTGGTATCAGAGCGAGGCTCCCTTGATCAGTTTAATACGCTAAGGGTGATCTCTTGTCAAATCACATGGCAGTCAATACAGGGAATATGAAAGCACCTCTGTTTGATGGTTCTAATTACTCTTTTTGGAAGATTAGGATGCAAGCCTTCATCAAATCTCTTGGCTATGATGTTTGGGAGGCTGTCAGAGTCGGTTACAATACTGCCACCGTACCCAATGATACTGCATCGAAGAAGTTGGCAGACAATGACTCCAAGGCGCAGAATGCACTCTTTAGTGGCCTTGTGGACAGCGAGCTTGTCAAAGTAATTGCATGCAAAACAGCCAAGGAAATTTGGGACAAGTTGCAAAGCATACATGTAGGTGATGAGAAGATTAAAGAAGCCAAATTGCAAACTCATCGCTCTCAATTCGAGTCTCTTCGCATGGAGGAAAGCGAGAATGTTGAATCGTATATGCAACGAGTGAATGAAGTCACGAATGACATTCGTGGACTAGGGGAGGAGATTAAAGAGCCGGTCATCGTCAAAAAGGTTCTAAGATCTCTTCTTCCCCGGTTTGATTCAAAAGTCTCAGCCATCGAAGAAGCCAAAGATCTGAATGCATTTTCCATGGATGAATTACATGGTTCTCTAACTGCCTATGAGATGCGCATAGGAAAGATGTCTTCATCTGATAAAGAAGCGGCCTTCAAAGTTCAGAAAAAGGCAAAAGAGACTGCTGGTCATGATGTTGATTCTGATGATGATGAGCTTGAGGCTCAATTTGTTAGAAAGTTGAAGAAAGGAAGCAATGGCAAGTACAAAGGGAAGCTACCCTTTAAATGCTTCAATTGTGGAGGTGTTGGTCACTTTGCTGCGAAGTGTCCGCTAAAAGAAGACAATGATAATGACTCTTATGCTGAAAAGAGTAAAGGAAAGAGAAATTTCAGAAAAAGAGGCAAAGCTAAAAACTTTCTATGTCAACAAGATGACAGCACGTCTGAAACTTCAGACGATGATGAATCAACCGAAGCTCTCTTCATGGTCACTGTTGAAGAAGAAGAAGAGCTAGATCCGGAAGAGGAAGAGGAGGCTGAAGTCAATCTTGAAGAGGAACTCATAGCCGCACTTGAGGAGCTTAGCATGGAACGCAAAACAAGTAAGAAAAATCTGAAACTTCTCCATGAATCTGAAAGTTCTATTATTGCTTTGAAAACTCAAGTAGAAGAATATAAAAGAATGGTAGAAGTCCTTGAAAACCAAATAAGTATCAAAAAGGAAGAGGCTATGAAACTTGAAACTGAGATCGCTAGAGCAAAGGCTGAAAATTTGGAAAATAGCAAAAAACTCAAAGCGCTCCAAGCGATTGAAGGGACTATGAAACTCGATGAACTACTGAAAGTTCAAAGACCTGCCCACTTCAGATTTGGTCTAGGATTTGAGAAAGGTGAATCCTCTAAGATTGCACCTCCTGAAAAGAAAGAGTTTGTGAAGCAAGTCACTGCACCTTCTAACTCTATGAAGCCCACTCAACCTAGAAAGGAGTCCATTCCTGTTAGAAAGGTAATGAAGACTAACCAGCCACAAAGAAGATACAAATTCTATGGTTATTGCTTTCATTGTAATATGTTTGGACATAAAAGAGCTGATTGCAAATTCTATGTAAGAAACAGCCCATTTGTGACTAGGAATCCTTTTTCAATCCTAAACAGCCACAAAATTGAGTGCTATATGTGTCATAATTATGGACATTTGGCTAGGGATTGTAGGTTGCATATTGCTAACAAATTTCAAGTTGAAAAGAAACCCAAGTTAGTCAAGGCTTGGAGAGCAAAGCAAAGTGCAGAAAGTCCCAAAGAATCTCTCATTGTGCAAACGGCATTCAATGCACAAAAGAAGGCAGCACCATGGGTCCTTGATAGTGGTTGTTCAAGCCATATGACTGGTGATAAAGAGAAATTCATCAAATTACAGCACTATGAAGGCGGTTCAGTGAAGTTTGGCAGCAATGATGCTGCCAAAATCTGCGGAAAAGGTGTTATTCAGCTTATGGCAAACAAGATCAGATCGGAAGAAGTCTTATATGTGTTTGGATTGAGACACAACCTGTAAGATCCCGACCCCAATCCTTTTGTTTAGCATTGTTTTAATCGTGGTTTAACTTTTTAAGCGAGATTTGATTTAGTTTGATCTTGTTTTCGAGCTTGACCGGATTTTTCCTTGCCTTGGAGATTTTGAAGACCGTTGACTTTAGTTTGACCCGGTCCTTAGGATTTGTATTTTTATGGGAAATTACTTCGGATTTCTAAAAATTCGGGGTTTGGGGTATTTCGACTTATTTTACGAAGTTTAACAACTTTCTTATTTTAACCATTTTGATTTGATGCTCAAAAATCGCGTTTTTCGAGGAAAAGGGCAAAACTGACTTTTCACCCTAAATCTGTCCATGAATTTCGAAAATTTCAGAAATTGGGGAAAATATACTTTTCGGAAAGTAGATATTTCGCCGATCGTTTTTGTCTTCTTCGTCGTTTTCATTCGGGACCCGCAAACATTAGTTTCAGCCTTGGAGAGTTTGGGGCCCATGGGGCCCAGCCCATTTGTTCTATAAAACCCATGGGGGCTCTCTTCTCTTCTCCCATTCTTCATTTCCTGCAACAAGAAAGGGGAGTTAGGGCTTCTCCCAGCCCCCTTCCTCTCTCCTCTTGTGTCCCTTGTTTCTTGGTGCTAAAAAGAGATGTGAGCTCCTCTTCTTCTTCCCCATCTCTCAAGCTTTCCCTAGACACCATTTTTGAGATATTTGAGCTAGGAGAAGCCCTCCATCCAAGCCTCTCTTCTTTGTTAGGACTCCTCAAGGTTTGCAATGTCTTTCCTTTCATGAGATTCTTGTTTTTCAAACCATTTTGAAGGGTTTTGTCATACATGCAATGGGTTTTCATGGAGGTTTACAATGGATTGGATTTTTAGGGTTTTCCATGAGCTATTTGGGGATTTTATGATTTGTGAAGCTTGAGGCCATTAGAGGACTTTCTTAGAGTGTCTTCATCTTCTCTTGACTCAAGGCAAGTGAATTCTACAACTAATATGATGATGTGTCTTAATTGATTTCATGTCATGGCTTTTTCTTCATTTTGTTCTAACTCTTTTATGATTTATGGATTCACACTGAATGGATGAACTAATGTATATTGATTTCCATTTGTGCTATTTTCTTATGATGTGTTGGGAGTTTGGTTTCATTTTAGCTACTTGATAAATTGGTTTCTTTGTATCAATGGTGTTGTGTTCTAAGTATGGGAGAAAAACTTTGATTTAAAAAGTTTTGTGTTTGGGCTAATTAGAATGGTTGGGAATGGTGATTGATGAGTTTGGAAGGTTAAGGAAAGGGCCCAAAGAATCTATGAAATTTGTATGAAAGAAAAGGAAGCAAAAGAATCAAGAAAAATGAGAAAAAAATGCAAAGAATGGAAGTTTTCTGCACTCGGGCCGGACTGGGCAGGCCCAGTCCGCTCGAGCGACCCACTGGGTCGCTCGAGCGGACCAGGCACTGTCTGGGTCCGCTCGAGCGACCCACTGGGTCGCTCGAGCGACCCAGCTTCTGTCTGGGTCCGCTCGAGCGGGCCTGGGTCCGCTCGAGCGAGCCCAGCTCAGTCTGGGCTCGGGTCTGGGCCTGTTTTGAGGATTTTGTGGGCCAGTTCGTTGGGGCTTCCTTGGGCTTGATTAAAATCAGTTTTTGGGCTTGATTAAAATCAGTTTTTGGGCCTGTTCAAGTCAGTTTTGGGCTGTTTAAAAATCTGTTTGTGGGCTTGATTAAAATCAGTTTTTGGGCTGTTTAAAAAACCAGTTTGTGGGCCTGATTCAAATCAGTTTTGGGTCGTTTTTAAGATCAGTTGTGGACTGTTTTAAAACTTGTTTTGTGGGCAATTCAAGTTCAGTTTTGGGTGGTTTTGAAAACTGTTTATTGGGCCTTTCAGAGTTTGGTTTTGGGCTGCCTTAAGAATCAGTTTTGTGGGCTTGGTTAAGGTTCAGTCTTGGGATGTTTAAAAATCAGTTTTATGGGCCATCTTAAGATTAGTTTTTGGCTGTTTTGAGAACTTGATTTGTGGGCCATTTAAGAGTGGTTTTTGGACTGTCATTTAGGATTATTTTGGACGCGGTTTAAGGCCAACTATGGGCCTGTTTTAATGAGATTATTTGTGATACTCGGAAATTTGTGAAATGGGAATGATGTGAGAATGAGTGCATGTGAAATTACCCGGGAACCGTTCGGGTCTTAATGCGCACTTTATCATTTAAATATTATGGATTTTCATTGGCATCAAACGCACTTTTTATTAATTAATGTTTAAAGGTTAAATGTGCATTGAGATGGTTCCTTGGTAGGTCATTAGGTCATTCTCCACTATCCATTCCATTTCAAGTCAGATCATGTATTTGTATTTGTATTTCGTATTTGCATTCTTTGGTGAACTAATTCAAATAGCATCGATGATTTGTTATAAAATCATGTGGCTTTCCATGTTCGAAAGGATTGACCGTATGATTTTATACAAATCACCTTGATGCGTATTTGAACGGTTTACCCGAGTTATTCGTATGTTTTCTCCGATTCGATTTGAAAAGAGATTTGGAGTATGTTTGTCACATTCGGGATTTCTTCGATGAAACCATTATTTGTTAAGATTAGTATTTTGAAAACAAACCCCGAGGCAAGACGGGGCCAGAGCTATGTGGTGCGAGCCCCTGAGCCAAAGGGATTAGTACTCTGTTAGATTTGTATCCGTTCGAGTTTTGAAAACTAAAGGCACCACTAGGCTTAGGTCACCTTGTCGGACTGATCATCCGGCTTGGGGTCTTTACTTTGTTTGCCAGCTGCAGCTTGGATTCTGTTTGTACCGACCATGGCAACGGTAATTATCTGCCGGTCCCATTTGTATGGCTACGGTTCGGATACTTTTGATTTGCCGGTCCCATTTTTATGGCTACGGTTCTGATCCTTTGTTTGGTACCACGTTTAGTGGCTACGCTTTGTTTGCTCTTATTACTTCGGTAATAGGAGGATTTAGCTATTTGTGGTTGCCTGTGTTTTATCTGTATATTGCTTTAGTTTATGATTTCCGTTGGTTATACTTTTTATGCTCAGATTCGCTTAATGTTTACGATATCGATCTTTATCATATTGTCGCTATTATTCAGGATTTGAAATGTATTTCCGACGATTAAACGTTTGATGCAGGCTTTTATCTTTTCGAGATATTGTACATCTGATATTGTTCTTTTACTTGTTTTGATATTTATGTTCGGTCTTTCGATCGTTTAGCATGCTTTATCGTCATTATCGTTTAGACTCGTTATTCGGTTTTTCGATGATTTCGTCTGGTTTTATATATGTTCTTTTGTTCATATTATTTGTTTATTTGCTTGCCAGACCGTCGTGTCTGACCCCTTTTGTTTGGTGCCAGTTCTCTTCTTTTGGTTTGTAGGTGTTTGATCAGAGGAGGCGGTGGGACCGCCGGTCTGACGTGAGAGGCTGTCCGTTGATATCACTTAGATGTCAAGTTTGGCACCGGAGTTCGTATCTAATATTGAGGGTAGTATTCTGTCTAGTTGGATATTTTTGTACGGCTTTATTAGCCTTTTTATTGGGTTGTAATTAAGACACTTGTTAATTCAAATTTGAATATGGGAAATAATAGATTTGTTACTACCAGCTCAGTGTATTGTGATTTATGATTTATGCCAGTCTGTTTATGATGGCTTTATGACATTGGTTGCGTACGACACGGAACCCGATGGCCACGGATTCCGAGTCGTAACACCTTGGTTAGCTTCCGCGAAAAATATACTCTGATTGTGATGAGATTTGTTTATCCTCATTCACGCGGATCTTGGGAACTATAACAAAAAGTTTCAAATTATTCCAAAATTTCGCACCCCGAGATCGGTTCGCTGCAGGTCCCGGTTTCGGGGCGTGACAGGTTTGGTATCAGAGCCGGTTAGTTTCTAGGAAATAAAATACACTAGAGACATTAAGACGTGTGGTGAGGACTCGTTAGATTGTGTCGACTTGTTTTCCCGTGTCTTTGTTTCGTTGGATTTGAGTCGGCTATTCTTTCAGTTCGGGAGATTTTGCTTGTCTTTTCTTTTAGTTCGTGTTGTTAGGAGATTTGGATGGCCAAATTTCCTCCTTGGTGGTGGAGAGTTTGAAATCTCCATGCTCTTGTCTAGTGTCTTTTATCTTTGCTTGTGTCGGAGACTGAGAACCTCGTGGAGTTAGTATGTTGTTTTTGGAGAACATCAGCAGACCTTCAACCTTCAGCGTCTTCATTGTAGTTAGTAAGAGAAGACATGTGCAGTTGCCAGTCAAAGTAGAACTTGAGCAGTATGTGAAGATCCCCTTTCAGCTAATCAAGGATCGTCATGGAGCATACCAGAGTAAGTAAATGTGGAATTTTGGGGGAACTCAGACCATCTTTCCAAGATGAAGTATTGCAGGAGACGCATTAGCTGTTGATTTTATGAAGAGATAAGTGACTTTAGTTAGTAAGATTTGGAGTGGTGCAAGGAACTCAGGGATTTCCTCGGATTCGACGAGCATGGTCGTGGTTTGGGTTGAGAAGTTCGGTAACTTGCAGCTTAACTAGCCGGTGTAGTTGATTCAGCAAGGGAGTACCTCGGTGGGTTGGATGTTCATTTCTTATTTAAAATGATTTTCTTGATGTTTTCATCTTTGACATGTTTTCATTGATATCTATGGTTTATCCTTGTAATGTTTAAAAATGGATTTATGTTTCTTCTTTAAGGCTTACTTTGAAATAAACTATGTTATATACTCTTTTCATGAGTCACATGATCTTGTTTTCAAGATTGGTCTTTAAAAGCATGTAACTCAAAATTGTGTTTCTTTCTCAAAGAGTAGTGTGAGATTTCTATTTCATTGAGTTGTTTTCTTTGGCTATGTAAAATGAAATTTCTTAAAGGTTTTTGTGTTTAGATTTTTATGTAGATTTCCTACATTTGTTTAACGCTCAACTTTATTTAGGTTTTCGCAAGATTTTTTATAAACAAATGAGTTAGTTTTCAACAAGGTTTAGTATTCAATTAACACTCAGATTTCAACGAAGTTTGATGAATAGTTATACTATAAATATGAATTTCAAATTGAATAATGTTGTTTCATATTCAAACTTTGATAAACTTTCTTTATTAAGTTTTATTTGATAATTTGGAAGTTCAACTTCTACTATGTTTTAAAATGATGAGATTTAACTAAGTAATTATTTTAGTCAATATGTTTCAAATTGTAAGATTTGTTTTTGCATCGACTGGAGTGAGTGGTGTTGGCTTATGGTTGGAGTTGGAAGTGTGAAGATTGAAGAGTTGATGGATGTCAAGTTGTGTGCTAAGTTCAGTTGGAGGTAAAGTTGGGTCTACGAGAGGATCAACATCATTCAAGACATGGATTGAAAGTTTCAGGTGTCGATGGTAGAAGACTTGAAGAATGAGATCTGAAGAGGCAAGCGTCGGGAGCACCGTGTACAGTTTGTAGGACTTAAGGCACAGATTTCCGAAGTGATAGAAAGAGGCAGGAATTTGCAATTTCTTGGACCGACATTCACTGACGAGATAAGGAAAAGGAATGATTCAGTGCGAAAACGACAGATGGCACCAAGGATGATTGGATGAATTGTTGGGCACCAGTTTGGTCAGAGAAGTTGTTTTGAGCAGTTATGTGCAAATCGTGTGAAGCCTTCAACCGAATCAGAATGTGGTCGACCGTGCATCTCACCGTCAGCTGTGTTAAGAGGAGGTCTCTCAGTTACCAAGGTCTAGCATAGGGTGTCAGTGTTTTCGTTTGTCTTTTTGGGTTTTCGATTTCGATTTGGTTTAAGCCATTTGGAGGACCAAATGGATTCTAAGGGGGGGAGGATGTAAGATCCCGACCCCAATCCTTTTGTTTAGCATTGTTTTAAATCGTGGTTTAACTTTTAAGCGAGATTTGATTTAGTTTGATCTTGTTTTCGAGCTTGACCGGATTTTTCCTTGCCTTGGAGATTTTGAAGACCGTTGACTTTAGTTTGACCCGGTCCTTAGGATTTGTATTTTTATGGGAAATTACTTCGGATTTCTAAAAATTCGGGGTTTGGGGTATTTCGACTTATTTTACGAAGTTTAACAACTTTCTTATTTTAACCATTTTGATTTGATGCTCAAAAATCGCGTTTTTCGAGGAAAAGGGCAAAACTGACTTTTCACCCTAAATCTGTCCATGAATTTCGAAAATTTCAGAAATTGGGGAAAATATACTTTTCGGAAAGTAGATATTTCGCCGATCGTTTTTGTCTTCTTCGTCGTTTTCATTCGGGACCCGCAAACATTAGTTTCAGCCTTGGAGAGTTTGGGGCCCATGGGGCCCAGCCCATTTGTTCTATAAAACCCATGGGGGCTCTCTTCTCTTCTCCCATTCTTCATTTCCTGCAACAAGAAAGGGGAGTTAGGGCTTCTCCCAGCCCCCTTCCTCTCTCCTCTTGTGTCCCTTGTTTCTTGGTGCTAAAAAGAGATGTGAGCTCCTCTTCTTCTTCCCCATCTCTCAAGCTTTCCCTAGACACCATTTTTGAGATATTTGAGCTAGGAGAAGCCCTCCATCCAAGCCTCTCTTCTTTGTTAGGACTCCTTAAGGTTTGCAATGTCTTTCCTTTCATGAGATTCTTGTTTTTCAAACCATTTTGAAGGGTTTTGTCATACATGCAATGGGTTTTCATGGAGGTTTACAATGGATTGGATTTTTAGGGTTTTCCATGAGCTATTTGGGGATTTTATGATTTGTGAAGCTTGAGGCCATTAGAGGACTTTCTTAGAGTGTCTTCATCTTCTCTTGACTCAAGGCAAGTGAATTCTACAACTAATATGATGATGTGTCTTAATTGATTTCATGTCATGGCTTTTTCTTCATTTTGTTCTAACTCTTTTATGATTTATGGATTCACACTGAATGGATGAACTAATGTATATTGATTTCCATTTGTGCTATTTTCTTATGATGTGTTGGGAGTTTGGTTTCATTTTAGCTACTTGATAAATTGGTTTCTTTGTATCAATGGTGTTGTGTTCTAAGTATGGGAGAAAAACTTTGATTTAAAAAGTTTTGTGTTTGGGCTAATTAGAATGGTTGGGAATGGTGATTGATGAGTTTGGAAGGTTAAGGAAAGGGCCCAAAGAATCTATGAAATTTGTATGAAAGAAAAGGAAGCAAAAGAATCAAGAAAAATGAGAAAAAAATGCAAAGAATGGAAGTTTTCTGCACTCGGGCCGGACTGGGCAGGCCCAGTCCGCTCGAGCGACCCACTGGGTCGCTCGAGCGGACCAGGCACTGTCTGGGTCCGCTCGAGCGACCCACTGGGTCGCTCGAGCGACCCAGCTTCTGTCTGGGTCCGCTCGAGCGGGCCTGGGTCCGCTCGAGCGAGCCCAGCTCAGTCTGGGCTCGGGTCTGGGCCTGTTTTGAGGATTTTGTGGGCCAGTTCGTTGGGGCTTCCTTGGGCTTGATTAAAATCAGTTTTTGGGCTTGATTAAAATCAGTTTTTGGGCCTGTTCAAGTCAGTTTTGGGCTGTTTAAAAATCTGTTTGTGGGCTTGATTAAAATCAGTTTTTGGGCTGTTTAAAAACCAGTTTGTGGGCCTGATTCAAATCAGTTTTGGGTTGTTTTTAAGATCAGTTGTGGACTGTTTTAAAACTTGTTTTGTGGGCAATTCAAGTTCAGTTTTGGGTGGTTTTGAAAACTGTTTATTGGGCCTTTCAGAGTTTGGTTTTGGGCTGCCTTAAGAATCAGTTTTGTGGGCTTGGTTAAGGTTCAGTCTTGGGATGTTTAAAAATCAGTTTTATGGGCCATCTTAAGATTAGTTTTTGGCTGTTTTGAGAACTTGATTTGTGGGCCATTTAAGAGTGGTTTTTGGACTGTCATTTAGGATTATTTTGGACGCGGTTTAAGGCCAACTATGGGCCTGTTTTAATGAGATTATTTGTGATACTCGGAAATTTGTGAAATGGGAATGATGTGAGAATGAGTGCATGTGAAATTACCCGGGAACCGTTCGGGTCTTAATGCGCACTTTATCATTTAAATATTATGGATTTTCATTGGCATCAAACGCACTTTTTATTAATTAATGTTTAAAGGTTAAATGTGCATTGAGATGGTTCCTTGGTAGGTCATTAGGTCATTCTCCACTATCCATTCCATTTCAAGTCAGATCATGTATTTGTATTTGTATTTCGTATTTGCATTCTTTGGTGAACTAATTCAAATAGCATCGATGATTTGTTATAAAATCATGTGGCTTTCCATGTTCGAAAGGATTGACCGTATGATTTTATACAAATCACCTTGATGCGTATTTGAACGGTTTACCCGAGTTATTCGTATGTTTTCTCCGATTCGATTTGAAAAGAGATTTGGAGTATGTTTGTCACATTCGGGATTTCTTCGATGAAACCATTATTTGTTAAGATTAGTATTTTGAAAACAAACCCCGAGGCAAGACGGGGCCAGAGCTATGTGGTGCGAGCCCCTGAGCCAAAGGGATTAGTACTCTGTTAGATTTGTATCCGTTCGAGTTTTGAAAACTAAAGGCACCACTAGGCTTAGGTCACCTTGTCGGACTGATCATCCGGCTTGGGTCTTTACTTTGTTTGCCAGCTGCAGCTTGGATTCTGTTTGTACCGACCATGGCAACGGTAATTATCTGCCGGTCCCATTTGTATGGCTACGGTTCGGATACTTTTGATTTGCCGGTCCCATTTTTATGGCTACGGTTCTGATCCTTTGTTTGGTACCACGTTTAGTGGCTACGCTTTGTTTGCTCTTATTACTTCGGTAATAGGAGGATTTAGCTATTTGTGGTTGCCTGTGTTTTATCTGTATATTGCTTTAGTTTATGATTTCCGTTGGTTATACTTTTTATGCTCAGATTCGCTTAATGTTTACGATATCGATCTTTATCATATTGTCGCTATTATTCAGGATTTGAAATGTATTTCCGACGATTAAACGTTTGATGCAGGCTTTTATCTTTTCGAGATATTGTACATCTGATATTGTTCTTTTACTTGTTTTGATATTTATGTTCGGTCTTTCGATCGTTTAGCATGCTTTATCGTCATTATCGTTTAGACTCGTTATTCGGTTTTTCGATGATTTCGTCTGGTTTTATATATGTTCTTTTGTTCATATTATTTGTTTATTTGCTTGCCAGACCGTCGTGTCTGACCCCTTTTGTTTGGTGCCAGTTCTCTTCTTTTCGGTTTGTAGGTGTTTGATCAGAGGAGGCGGTGGGACCGCCGGTCTGACGTGAGAGGCTGTCCGTTGATATCACTTAGATGTCAAGTTTGGCACCGGAGTTCGTATCTAATATTGAGGGTAGTATTCTGTCTAGTTGGATATTTTTGTACGGCTTTATTAGCCTTTTTATTGGGTTGTAATTAAGACACTTGTTAATTCAAATTTGAATATGGGAAATAATAGATTTGTTACTACCAGCTCAGTGTATTGTGATTTATGATTTATGCCAGTCTGTTTATGATGGCTTTATGACATTGGTTGCGTACGACACGGAACCCGATGGCCACGGATTCCGAGTCGTAACACCTTGGTTAGCTTCCGCGAAAAATATACTCTGATTGTGATGAGATTTGTTTATCCTCATTCACGCGGATCTTGGGAACTATAACAAAAAGTTTCAAATTATTCCAAAATTTCGCACCCCGAGATCGGTTCGCTGCAGGTCCCGGTTTGGGGGCGTGACACAACCTGCTTAGTGTGAGCCAGATCTGTGACAAGGGTCACGAAGTTATCTTCACAAAGAATGGGTTTGCCATCAAGAAGAGTAGCAACGGCAAAACAGTGGCAACTGGATCAAGAACTGTTGGAAATCTCTATACATTGTCAGATGGAGCTGAAAAGACCTGCTTGATGAGTCGGACAGAGGAAAGTTGGTTGTGGCACAAACGCCTTGGGCATCTAAGCTTTGATTACATGTCAAAGATTTGCAATTCAAAGGCTGTAAGAGGCATGTCTACAGTTGAAAAGCCTTCCAATCCCATTTGCGACTCTTGCCAAAAGGAAAAGCAAACGAGGGTTATGTTCAAGTCAAAGGAGCATCATTCCAAGAAACCTCTTGAGCTAGTGCACACTGATCTCTGTGGACCGATGCGAACTCAAAGCACCAATGGAGATAAGTATTTCATGTTATGCATTGATGATTATACTCGTATGACATGGGTATTGTTTCTTAAGCATAAGCATCAAGCACTTGATCGTTTTAAAGTGTTTAAAGCACAGGTTGAAAATCAATTGGAAAAACGTATCAAGATTTTAAGGTCTGATCGTGGAGGCGAGTTCACATCTGAAGAGTTCACTAAATATTGTGAACATCATGGCATTCAAAGACAGTACTCAGCCCCTAGAACTCCACAGCAAAATGGAGTTGTGGAACGGAAGAATCGCACCGTACAAGAGATGGCTCGTACGATGCTAAGTGAAAGCAAGATGGCTGACAAGTATTGGAAAGAGGCAATTCATACGGCTGTATACATTCAAAACCGATGCTTGATCAGGCCACATGAAGACAAAACTCCCTATGAGCTATGGTTTGGAAGAAAAGCAACAGTCAAGCACTTCAAAGTCTTCGGCAGCAAGTGTTACATCAAGCGGCTCGAACAAAATCCGGGCAAATTTGAAGAAAGAGCTGACGAAGGTATATTTCTGGGTTACTCCTCTACTAGCAAGGCATATAGGTGTCTTAACAAAAGAACCAGAAAAATCATAGAAAGTGCTGATGTGAGAATAGATGAGAATATTGAACCAAAGAATGCAACTCATAATGACAGTCCAGTTTATGAGGACTCGAGTGAGATTGATGATGAGATGGCTGAATCTAATGATTCTGAGAAATCAAAGGATGACTCAGAAGATACTTCACCTAAGAAGCACAGCACTTGGGTAGAGCAACACCCTAAGGATCAAATCATTGGAGATCCTAAGGCAGGCGTTCAAACTAGACAAAGTGTAGTTAGCAATTACTCACTTGTGTCCACCATTGAACCCAAGACTGTGGCTGAAGCCAGTCTCGATGAAAGTTGGTTGAAATCTATGCATGAGGAGTTGGAGCAAATTGAGAAGAACTCCACATGGGAACTTGTTCCTAGACCTACTGATAAGAATGTTATTGGTACTAAATGGGTCTTTCGGAATAAGCTGAATGAAGATGGTCAAGTCATTAGAAACAAAGCAAGGTTGGTTTGTAAAGGCTATGCTCAAGTTGAAGGCATAGATTTTGAAGAGACCTTTGCACCGGTGGCTCGTCTGGAAGCTATTCGTATGTTTCTTGCATTGGCAGCATACAAAACCTTCAAGGTATTTCAGATGGACGTAAAGTCAGCTTTCTTGAATGGTTTACTTGAAGAAGAGGTCTACATTGAGCAACCTGATGGTTTTCTCATCAGCAAAAATTCAGATCTAGTGTGCAAGTTGAAAAAGGCTCTTTATGGACTGAAACAAGCGCCAAGGGCATGGTATGCAAGGCTGGATCTCTATCTCCGCAAGATCGGTTTTGGAAAAGGAATGGTTGATAGCAATCTGTATGTCAAAACTGAGTTAAGCAAACAGCTGGTTGTCATTGTTTATGTTGATGACATAATCTTTGGTGGCAATGATGAGGAGATGTGCAGGAATTTTGCTGAAGAGATGAAGAAAGAATTTGAGATGTCAATGCTTGGAGAACTAAAGTTCTTTCTTGGTTTACAAGTTCAGCAGCTGAAACATGGCATCTTCATATCACAAATGAAGTACATTAAGGAAATGCTGAAACGGTTCAATATGGAAGACAGCAAGCCAGTGAGCACACCAATGTCAACGAACACGAAGCTTAGCAAAGATGATAAGGCCTCGTCCGTTGATCATACCACCTATCGCTCTATGATAGGAAGCTTGCTCTACTTGACTGCTACAAGACCAGATCTTCTACAAGCAGTATGTATGGTTGCACGTTTTCAAGCAGCACCAACTGAAACGCACCTTACAGCAGTGAAAAGAATCTTTCGATATCTGAAAGGTACTATGGAGCTTGGTATCTGGTATCCCAAAGGCAAATCCTTCACTCTTGTTGCATATTCTGATGCCGATTGGGCTGGATGCGTAGATGATCGCAAGAGTACTAGCGGCGGCGCATTTTATCTTGGAGAAAGATTAGTTGCTTGGCATAGTAAGAAGCAAGACTCAGTATCCCTTTCGACAGCGGAAGCGGAATATATTGCAGCAGCAACTTGTTGTACGCAAGTGTTATGGATGCGGCAAATGCTCTCTGATCTAGGAGTTCCTACAACGGATCCTACGCCGATCCTATGTGACAACACGAGTGCAATTCATATATCTAAGAATCCTGTTCAGCACTCTCGAACAAAGCATGTAGCAATTCGTTATCATTTTCTTAAAGATAAAGTTGCTGATGGAGAGGTAAAGTTGGAATATGTTCCAACAACTGAGCAAGTGGCTGATATTTTCACGAAACCTCTGCCAAAGGAAGTCTTCGAGTATCTCCGGAAAAAGTTAGGAGTTACTCACTCTCCTAAACCGTAGGAGTTGTGCTTGAAAGGGGGAGCAATGCATTCATTGAATATCCTATTCGCTCCTCGGTTTGGTCCCTTTGGACTTGTTGTCAAAGGAGGAGAGATGTTATGCTATGATAACAAGGAGAGATGTTATGCTATGAAAGCTAGGGGGAGATTGTTGACAGTGCATGGTTGTTATTTCAGAATTTCAGAATTGGTTCCAAGTGAGTGTTGAAAAGAACTTGGAAGAGCTGCAAGCTGGAGTTGAAAGTGTTGAAGTTCCAATAGTGTTGCCAACAATTCCAAAGGGGGAGATTGTTGGAATTTGAGATGACTTGAAAGTCTTTTGAAGAATTTGAAGAATCAGTATCTCAAGTATTGATTTGAGTTGGAATTCTTGTCAACACATTGTCACAAACGTGATGTTAAAAGGCTGGTGTTGATAGAGCTGAAAAGAAGAATCAGAGTTTAAACAGTCAGGAATTCATAATTCCTGAAGCAGAGCATGCGGTCGACCGGGCACCCCATGCGGTCGACCGAGCAAAGAGAAACCTGCAGAAACAGATTCAGGTAGCTCCCAGTTATTTTCGTGACACAGTGTGTCTTCGGTCGACCGGGACCCCAGGATGTCGACCGAGCGCGATAGTTGTCTGTTTCCAGACAGTGTCTTCGGTCGACCGAGCAAGCAAGGATGTCGACCGAGCACGGGAACCAGAGTTGCGCAGAAACAGAAGTCTTGCACGAAAATTCAGCACTCTTATCTAATTTGTTTGGGACTCTTTCTAAACGAATTGTAGCCTGTTTTGAATACAATTAAGGGTTAACATAACCTATAAAAAGGCATGTATGGGTCGTTCTAAAGATACACCAGAAGAGAAGAGAGAAGAGAGAAGAGAAGAGAGAAGAGGTTGCTGTGTTGCTGTGTTGCTGCATTATCAGACGTTTTCTACAGCAATTGTGGACGAGATTATGCTCTTGAAGATGGTGATTCGTCCATGAGTTAAGTGTCTCTCTTTATGCTTTAGATTTCAATTTGTAAGGGATTGAGAGAGAGAGAATTGTAGAGGGGAAGGGCTGTAGACAGAGTTTATCTTCTATTCTGTTTTTACATCAAGTTGGTGCTTGGTGTAGGGGTTTGGTGATCCTATCTGTTGGTGCAGATAAATTGTAAAGGGAGTCGGTGCTTCCTAGATAGTTGGTGCTATCTGAAACTAAGGGTTGGTGCTCTTTGTCGTTGGTGCGACTAAATATATTCAGACCTGTACCGGATCGGTGTTCGGACGGTTTTGATCCGTGGACGTAGCCTTTTGGTGAACCACGTTAAATCTGGTGTCATTGTGTGGTTTGACTTGTTTTGTTGTTGAATTGGACCTGTTTTTAGAAATCACTGATTCACCCCCCCCCCCTCTCAGTGATCGCGATATCCAACAATAAAGAGATGCGAGCAAAACAAACTTTGATGCATAGAACGAGTCGTAAAGGATTTGCACGGCTAGAGGATGAAATGGTAATTACAATTATTGAATATGTTTTGGTGACACTTAATTTGTTGATATGACAAAAATAGTTTCTTGTGTAGAGACAAGAAAGTGAGGCACCGGATGCAATATCAAGGTCTGATGTTTGGATTCGTGGGTATGAAGCAAGAAAGAAGAGGAATAATGAGGATGAAGAAGTTGAGGATCCGGAGATAGTGGTAAGTAGACTTGAATTATGTGGCTATTAGTTGTTAGTTTTCATGAGTTCGATCTCGAGAATCTGTTTATTTGTAAAGTGCTGGGTCTGTCAGACCCCGACCCAGGTTTGAATGTTTAATTATGTTTTAACCGTGATTAGTAAATAAGTGGGGTTAGGGGACGATTAGCTTATTTTATTAAGCTAGATTAGAAGGTTTGATTAGCTTTGAGAGCTTTGATTAGCCCTTAACTTAAGTTTGACGCGGGCCGGGACGCCCGTGGATTGTGTATGAGATTGTTGAGTTCGTTCTTGATGCTTGTAAAATCCTCATTTATGTGTATTTTGACTTATTTCATCTAGATCGTCAACTTTCATGTTTTGGCCAACTTGATTTTTTGATCAGAAATCGCGTTTTTCGAGAAAAAGGGCAAAACTGACATTTCACACCAAACCTGTACCCAAATTTCGAAAATTCCAGAAATTGCCAAAAATATACTTTTTGGAAAGTAGAAATTTCGCCGATCATTTTTGTCTTCTTCGTCGTTTTCGTTCGGGGCCCGCAAGTACCGTTTCTAGGCTTGTGAAGATCGGGGCCCACATTGGTTTGTCTCTTAAGAAGAGAGTTCTTCTTCTCCCTTCTTCATTTTCATTCCAGCAATTTCTCTTGGCTAGGGTTTTCTCTTCTTCTCCCTTCTCACTCTCTCTCATCTGGAACTCTCACTTGGTGAGGTTTGCTTAGAGGATTGATCTCCTCATTCTCTTCCTCCCTCTTCAAGCTTCCTAGGGATACCATTCTTGAGGAGTTTGAGCTAGGAGAAGCCCTCCATTCAAGCTTTTCTTCTTTGTTAGGGTTCCTCAAGGTGAGCAATAGTTTTCCAAACCCAAGATCTTTGCTTTCCTCTCCATTTGGAGTGTTTTAATCCCTTTTGCTAAGGTTTCTTTGAGGTTTCACAAATGTTGATGTTTTAGGGTTTCTTGGGAAATTTTGGGGTTTTTGTAGATTTGGAGCTTGAAGCTCTAAGGAGTGGTTTAAGGGTGATTTTTGAGCTTACCTTGGCTAAGGCAAGTATATTCCAACACTAATGTGATGCCTTCCCTCATTTGGTTTTACTTCTTGATTTTCCCCTTTTTGTGTTAATCTTCTTTAGTGTATGTTATTATGATTTCAGGGATCATTGTCATAGCCATCATAAGTTATGTTGTTGCTTACCATGTATTGAAAATTTATTCTCACTTTGGTTTCTTGGAGAGTTTGTTTCACTTGTGCAAAGGGTGTTCAAAGAAATGGGTTCTTTTAAAAAGTGTTAAGTTGTGTTAATTAGATGATTATGAATGATGATTTGAGGATTTGTGAAGCTTAGGAAAGGGCCCAAGAGGTTGTAGAAATTATGTATGGAAGGAGGAATTGAAATGATCAAAGGAAGAAGGAAGAAAAACACAAAAGGGAAGGAGTTCCTGCACTCGGGCTGGACTGGGCAGGCCCAGTCCGCTCGAGCGACCCAGTGGGTCGCTCGAGCGGACCAGGTTCTGTCTGGGTCCGCTCGAGCGACCCACTGGGTCGCTCGAGCGACCCAGCTACTGTCTGGGTCCGCTCGAGCGGACCTGGGTCCGCTCGAGCGAGCCCAGCTCAGTCTGGGCTCGGGTTTGGGCTTGTTTCAAGGCAGTTTTTGGGCCTGTCCTCAGGGCTTCATTGGGCCTGTTTTAAGGTCTGTTCTTGGACCACTTGAGACTTATTAATGGACTGTTTTAGGGCCTGAATCCTGGGCAGCTTTAAGGACTGAATTGGGCCTGATTAAGTGGACTGTTTGAGCATTGGGAAAGGACGGTTGTGGGCCTGATTAAGAAGGGATATAAACCTACATTTTTAAGGACACATTATATATAATTTCAAGCCCACTTCGGGCCTATGTCCAAGCTCAATTCAGCCCTAAACCCTCTCCTATAAGTGAAGCCCAATTCAACCCTTTTCAAGCCTAGAATTCGTGGCAAGCTGTGTTTTAAACCATGGCCCATACCACTTAGGAAAACCCTTGAGTCTAAGTGTACATTTAATCCCTTGTGACTGTCAACGATCTTCAGTGGCACCAAATAACTTTCTGTAATGACAGTAAGGGGATTAATTGTATATCGAGACTACCCGTTTAGTCGACCGACCCATCATTCATTCTTTTATATAAAAAGACTTTTGGTTTTGGTTCTTCTCCTATGCTTTCATTGTTTTGAAGTGGGTTACCCCCATACTTTAGAAATGATGAAACTACTCACTTGTTTTGCGTGGCTTCGCCTATATGCATTTGTTTGGAGTAGTTTTCTATCAACTTTGGAAATGTATCTTATAAATGGAATTGCATTTCTTCGAGGTTTCGAATTTTCACTAAAGTGGCACCACTAGGCTTAGGTCACCTTGTCGGACTGATCATCCGGCTTGGGGTCTTTATTTTGTTTGCCAGCTGCAGTTTGGATTCCGTTTGTACCGACCATGGCAACGGTAATTATCCGTTCCCACGTTTAGTGGCTACGGTTCTGTCTGATAACGACTATGTCGTTCCGTCCCACGTTTAGTGGCTTCGGTTTGTTTGCTCCGGTTACTTCGGTAACAGGAGAATATAGCTTTATGTGGGTCGCCATTGTTTTTATGCATTGATATTCATCTCATGGCATTTATTTATGTTACTCATCATGATATTAGATTTGCAAACCATCGAGATGTTTATTCTATCTTTACTTCGACATTGATATTAACCGTGATTTCATCGTAGCTCTTTCTTATCATGCTTTGTTTTACTTTCATCCTATTATTGTTGTAATTGCTTGCCAGACCGTCGTGTCTGACTCTCTTTTGTTTGGTGTCAGATGTCGAGCCCCTCGCGGTTGAGGCGCACTTCGAGGCGGAACCCATAGTTCCAGCGGAGGGCGAGTGGCAGCCCGATGTTGTCATTTAGACGTCGGGTTACCTTGGAGCTGCGATCACATTTTGGGGATTTGATGATATTCATTTTGGGTTTTTGTTATGGCCATTGTTGGCTTATATTCTTTTGGGGGAAAAGTTTGTAATTAATGCTTAACTTTACTTTTGTATCAACTCTAACTAACTTTGGCCCACAGCAAATGTTTCTCTTTTGATGCTAGTCTCGTGCGTTCTCAATTTATACCTGTTTGTGAGACTTTTATGTTTGCTACAAAGCTTCCGCGTAATTCATTTGTATGAAAGTGATCCTTATACATCACTATTTGATCGGATTCCGTGAATCCTTACCGCGGAAACCTGTGGGAAACTAGCGGGTGCGGGCGGAATTTTCCGGCCCGCCTCGCCGCGTCCCCGGATTAAGGCCTCGGTTAGCGGGACCTCGGTTCGGGGGCGTGACAGGCTTGGTATCAGAGCGAGAAATATTTGAGGCAATTAAAATTGGATTAGAAACATAAGGACGTGGCAAGGATTCGTTAGCATTACCGTTAGTTAGCATCGATTTGGGAATGGGAACGCTTGATTATTATATCTTATTGTACTAACAAGTTGTTTTGCAGCAATATGCCTCCGCGTCGACCTCCGGCAAATGCGAATGCAACAGGTAGCAATCATGACAGCGAGATTGAAAACCCGGTAACGGGTCAGTTCCAACAACTCATGCAAATGTTAGTCGAACAACAGCAGCGAGCCAATGATAATCAAGCTCGATTTCAAGAACAAATGGCCAAGAAGGATGAGGAATTGACTCAAGTGCAAAGGCAACTGCTTGAAGTGTTGGGTAGAAGGCCAGAACCAGTAGTTAATGTGGAACCAGTGCAGCATAGGGACAGAGACCCTAATATCCTGTTTGAGAAGTTTAGAAAAAGGGGTCCTAAAGAATTTACGGGTCAGGAAGAACCTTTGGCAGCGGATGATTGGTTGGCTCATACCGAGAACATCTTCGATATTTTTGTATGTACAGGCAGACAGCGGGTTCACTTGGCAGCATCTATGTTTGCTGGGTTGGCAGACATTTGGTGGAAGACTGTCAAGGAAGGCTATCAGAATATCGCAGATGGGATTGCTTGGGCCACTTTCAAGCAACAGTTTAGTGAGAAATATGTCCCAGCGCATATCAAGAAGCAGAAGGCAGCAGAATTCCAGTTGCTTAAGCAAGAAGATATGACTGTCCTTGAGTATCTTACGAAGTTTGAGAAGTTATCTCGCTATGCTCCAGAGTTGGTGGACACCGAGGAGAAAAAGATTACTAAGTTTATGGATGGGCTCAACCCCATTATTTTGAGAGATGCATTGGGTGTGGTACCGCCAACCACCTTTCAAGAGGCTATCAAAAGGGCCTACAGGTTTGAGGATATAAACAATCAGATTATCAAGGACAATCAGAGGAAGAGGCAGCAGTTTCAGAGTGGGCAGAAATCGTACCAAGGTAAGAAGCAAAAGAAACCTCAGAATGCTCCAACTCAAGGCGGGTGTGAGCATTGTGGCAAGAATCATCCTTCGCAGCAGTGTTATCGCCTTTCAGGGGCGTGTTTCAAGTGTGGTAGCTCAGACCACCAAGTGAAGGATTGTCCGAACAATAGAAACCAGGGCAATAGGGCACCTCAGCAGCCACCTAGGCAAGCCCCTCAGCAGAATCAACAAGCAGTTCAGAATCCACCAAGGCAGCAGCAGAACCAGCAGCCCCGTCAACAGCCTCAGAACCAGAATGCTCGTCCACAGCAACAGAATAGGAATATGCAGCTCGCGAGACCAAATCAGAATCAGAACAGACCGCGTCAGCAAGGCCGTCTCAATCATATCAATCAAGTGGATGCAGAAGCGGCAGGTGATGTTGTAGAAGGTAAACTTCTAATTTGTGATGTAGAAGCTAAAGTGTTGTTTGACCCGGGATCTACCCATTCTTTCTTATCCCTTGTGTTTGCTAAGAAGATTAGTGTACCTGTTAGAGAGTTAGAGTTTGTCTTGACTGTTACTACTCCGGTAGGGAAGCAAGTGGTGTGTAGTACTTTTTATCCCGGTTGTTCAGTGAAGATAGGAGAAGTCATTTTCCCTGCAGATCTTATCACTTTAGTGATGCATGACTTCGATGTCATTCTAGGCATGGATTGGCTAGCGGGTCATCATGCCTCCATGGATTGTTATAGCAAGACCATTGTGTTTAGGTTGGATGGGTCGTCCTCCGGAGTGAAGTTTCAGGGAGAGAAAAGGATTTCCCCAGTTAGGTTTATTTCAGCTCTTTCTACAGCTAAGTTGTTGAGATCAGGTTGTGAGGGATTTATTGCTTTCGTTTCCAAGGACGAACAGTCCCTAGGGGTGGAGAATATCCCGATAGTGTGTGAGTTTCCCGATGTTTTTCCAGAAGAGATTCCAGGGTTACCACCTGTCAGAGAAGTTGAATTTACAATAGAGTTGGTGCCAGGAACTGCTCCAATCTCCATTGCTCCTTATAGGATGGCTCCAGCGGAGTTAGGTGAATTGAAGTTGCAATTGCAAGAGTTGCTAGATAAGGGCTTTGTTAGGCCAAGTGTTTCCCCATGGGGAGCTCCAGTGCTTTTTGTCAAGAAGAAAGATGGAAGTTTGAGGATGTGTATAGACTATAGGAAGTTGAATCAAGTGACCATCAAGAACAAGTACCCTTTGCCTAGGATAGACGAGTTGTTTGATCAGTTGCAAGGTGCGAAGTTTTTCTCGAAGATAGATTTGAGGTCCGGATATCATCAGTTGAGGGTTAGAGAATCAGACATCCCGAAGACAGCTTTCCGAACTAGATATGGGCACTATGAGTTTTTGGTGATGCCCTTTGGACTGACGAATGCACCAGCTGTGTTCATGGCTCTCATGAACAAGATTTTTGCACCCTATTTGGATCAGTTCACCGTTGTTTTCATCGATGATATTCTAGTGTATTCCAAGTCGAGGGAAGATCATGAGCAACATTTGAGGACTTCTTTGCAGTTGTTGAGAGATAACCAGTTGTATGCGAAGCTTGGGAAGTGTGAGTTTTGGCTAGAGCAAGTCTCTTTTCTGGGTCACATTATTTCGGAAGAAGGGCTAGCAGTTGACCCATCAAAGATTGAGGCAGTTATCGATTGGGGGAGACCGAGAAATGTGACAGAGATTAGAAGTTTTCTGGGTTTGGCAGGCTATTATAGGAGATTTGGGCTATTATAGGAGATTTGTTCAAGGCTTTTCGTCTATTGCAGCACCGTTGACTAAGTTAACTCGGAAGAATGTGCCGTTTGTATGGTCAGAGAAGTGTGAATCTAGTTTTGAAGAGTTGAAGAAGAGGTTAACTTCAGCGCCTGTTCTCACTTTACCTTCGGGGAGTGGTGGTTTCGTCATCTATACGGATGCTTCAGGAGTTGGACTCGGTTGTGTGTTGATGCAAAATGGAAAGGTGATTGCCTATGGCTCGAGGCAATTGAAGGAACATGAAAAGAAGTATGCAACGCACGATTTGGAGTTAGCAGCCATAGTTTTCGCGTTGAAGATGTGGAGACACTACTTGTACGGAGAGAAATTTGAAGTTCATTCGGATCACCGTAGTCTCCAGTACTTATTCTCTCAGAAAGAATTGAATATGAGGCAAAGAAGGTGGATGGAGTATATCAAGGACTATGATTTTCCGATTATCTATCATCCGGGGAAAGTTAATGTAGTGGCAGATGCGTTAAGCAGGAAATCAGTTTGTTTGGCCAGTTTGCATGGATTTTACAATTTTCAGCAATTTGAGGATTTGGGAGTAGAGTTCGAACCCTTGAGAGAAGGGGTTGTGTTGGCAAATATGACAGTGTCCGAGCCAGTCTTTATTCAGAAAATTAAGGATAGTCAGATGCAAGATCCAGACTTGGTTAAAATTGTAGAGCATATCTCGGAGAGGCCAGATTTCCAGATGTTGGATGGAGTTTTGTACTTCCGTGGCAGACTTTGCGTTCCTAAAGTGGACAACTTGAAAGATGACATTATGGTAGAAGCTCACAATACGAGGTATTCAGTGCACCCTGGGAGTACGAAGATGTATCAAAATTTGAAGAGTCGTTTTTGGTGGAACAATATGAAAAGAGAGATAGCAGCCTTTGTATCTAGATGCATGACTTGTCAATTAGTGAAGGCGGAACATCAGAAACCACCTGGTCTTTTGCAACCGTTAGAAATCCCAGAGTGGAAATGGGAGCACCTGACAATGGATTTTGTCTCAGGCTTACCGAATACAAGCAAGGGGAACAACGCCATTTGGATCATAGTGGATCGGCTAACGAAGTCAGCGCACTTTATTCCTTTGAAGACCGGTAAGAAGATGCACATGTTGGCGTTAGCGCAGGCTTTTGTGAAAGAAATTGTTAGTCGTCACGGTCAGCCGGTTTCCATCACTTCAGATTGGGATAGTAGATTTGTTTCGAGGTTTTGGAAGACTTTGCATGAATCGATGGGGACGAAGCTTCAATTCAGTACAGCGTACCACCCGCAGACGGATGGTCAGTCGGAGAGGACCATTCAGACCCTCGAGGACATGCTTAGGGCTTGTGTCCTTGATTTCAAGAATCAGTGGGATGAGAATCTACCGCTTTGCGAATTTGCTTATAACAATAGTTACCATTCCAGCATAGGAATGGCCCCTTTCGAAGCACTTTATGGCAGGAAGTGTAGAACCCCCGTATGTTGGGAAGAAGTCGGAGAACGCAGTTTTCATGGACCATCTTTAGTTGAGGAAACAAGTGATAAAGTCAGAATTATCCATGAGAGATTGAAGATTGCGAGGAGCCGACAGAAGAGCTATGCTGATGTTCGAAGAAAGGATCTCCAATTCCAGGTTGGAGACAAGGTATTCTTGAAGGTATCTCCGGTCAGAGGGACATTGAGATTTGGGCAGAAAGGCAAATTGTCTAAGAGATTTATTGGACCGTATGAGATCTTGAGTCGGATCGGGGAAGTGGCGTACAGATTAGCTTTGCCTCCAGAACTGTCGGGCGTGCATAACGTGTTTCACGTGTCAATGCTAAGGAAGTATGTTTCAGACCCTTCGCACGTGCTACAACATGAGCCGTTGGATGTCAGAGAGGATGCCACCTACATCGAAAAACCGGCAGAGATTATTGACACCAAAGAGCAAGAACTGAGGAATAGGACAATTCAGTGGGTAAAAATCCGTTGGGAGAACCATGGACCAGAAGAAGCTACTTGGGAGCTTCGTGAGCAAGTTCAAAAGAAGTATCCTCAGTTATTCCCAGAGGTTAGTGATCATTTGGAGGACCAAATGTGATTCTTAGGGGTGGAGGATGTCAGACCCCGACCCAGGTTTGAATGTTTAATTATGTTTTAACCGTGATTAGTAAATAAGTGGGGTTAGGGGATGATTAGCTTATTTTATTAAGCTAGATTAGAAGGTTTGATTAGCTTTGAGAGCTTTGATTAGCCCTTAACTTAAGTTTGACGCGGGCCGGGACGCCCGTGGATTGTGTATGAGATTGTTGAGTTCGTTCTTGATGCTTGTAAAATCCTCATTTATGTGTATTTTGACTTATTTCATCTAGATCGTCAACTTTCATGTTTTGGCCAACTTGATTTTTGATCAGAAATCGCGTTTTTCGAGAAAAAGGGCAAAACTGACATTTCACACCAAACCTGTACCCAAATTTTGAAAATTCCAGAAATTGCCAAAAATATACTTTTTGGAAAGTAGAAATTTCGCCGATCATTTTTGTCTTCTTCGTCGTTTTCGTTCGGCGGCCCGCAAGTACCGTTTCTAGGCTTGTGAAGATCGGGGCCCACATTGGTTTGTCTCTTAAGAAGAGAGTTCTTCTTCTCCCTTCTTCATTTTCATTCCAGCAATTTCTCTTGGCTAGGGTTTTCTCTTCTTCTCCCTTCTCACTCTCTCTCATCTGGAACTCTCACTTGGTGAGGTTTGCTTAGAGGATTGATCTCCTCATTCTCTTCCTCCCTCTTCAAGCTTCCTAGGGATACCATTCTTGAGGAGTTTGAGCTAGGAGAAGCCCTCCATTCAAGCTTTTCTTCTTTGTTAGGGTTCCTCAAGGTGAGCAATAGTTTTCCAAACCCAAGATCTTTGCTTTCCTCTCCATTTGGAGTGTTTTAATCCCTTTTGCTAAGGTTTTCTTTGAGGTTTCACAAATGTTGATGTTTTAGGGTTTCTTGGGAAATTTTGGGGTTTTTGTAGATTTGGAGCTTGAAGCTCTAAGGAGTGGTTTAAGGGTGATTTTTGAGCTTACCTTGGCTAAGGCAAGTATATTCCAACACTAATGTGATGCCTTCCCTCATTTGGTTTTACTTCTTGATTTTCCCCTTTTTGTGTTAATCTTCTTTAGTGTATGTTATTATGATTTCAGGGATCATTGTCATAGCCATCATAAGTTATGTTGTTGCTTACCATGTATTGAAAATTTATTCTCACTTTGGTTTCTTGGAGAGTTTGTTTCACTTGTGCAAAGGGTGTTCAAAGAAATGGGTTCTTTTAAAAAGTGTTAAGTTGTGTTAATTAGATGATTATGAATGATGATTTGAGGATTTGTGAAGCTTAGGAAAGGGCCCAAGAGGTTGTAGAAATTATGTATGGAAGGAGGAATTGAAATGATCAAAGGAAGAAGGAAGAAAAACACAAAAGGGAAGGAGTTCCTGCACTCGGGCTGGACTGGGCAGGCCCAGTCCGCTCGAGCGACCCAGTGGGTCGCTCGAGCGGACCAGGTTCTGTCTGGGTCCGCTCGAGCGACCCAGCTACTGTCTGGGTCCGCTCGAGCGGACCTGGGTCCGCTCGAGCGAGCCCAGCTCAGTCTGGGCTCGGGTTTGGGCTTGTTTCAAGGCAGTTTTTGGGCCTGTCCTCAGGGCTTCATTGGGCCTGTTTTAAGGTCTGTTCTTGGACCACTTGAGACTTATTAATGGACTGTTTTAGGGCCTGAATCCTGGGCAGCTTTAAGGACTGAATTGGGCCTGATTAAGTGGACTGTTTGAGCATTGGGAAAGGACGGTTGTGGGCCTGATTAAGAAGGGATATAAACCTACATTTTTAAGGACACATTATATATAATTTCAAGCCCACTTCGGGCCTATGTCCAAGCTCAATTCAGCCCTAAACCCTCTCCTATAAGTGAAGCCCAATTCAACCCTTTTCAAGCCTAGAATTCGTGGCAAGCTGTGTTTTAAACCATGGCCCATACCACTTAGGAAAACCCTTGAGTCTAAGTGTACATTTAATCCCTTGTGACTGTCAACGATCTTCAGTGGCACCAAATAACTTTCTGTAATGACAGTAAGGGGATTAATTGTATATCGAGACTACCCGTTTAGTCGACCGACCCATCATTCATTCTTTTATATAAAAAGACTTTTGGTTTTGGTTCTTCTCCTATGCTTTCATTGTTTTGAAGTGGGTTACCCCCATACTTTAGAAATGATGAAACTACTCACTTGTTTTGCGTGGCTTCGCCTATATGCATTTGTTTGGAGTAGTTTTCTATCAACTTTGGAAATGTATCTTATAAATGGAATTGCATTTCTTCGAGGTTTCGAATTTTCACTAAAGTGGCACCACTAGGCTTAGGTCACCTTGTCGGACTGATCATCCGGCTTGGGGTCTTTATTTTGTTTGCCAGCTGCAGTTTGGATTCCGTTTGTACCGACCATGGCAACGGTAATTATCCGTTCCCACGTTTAGTGGCTACGGTTCTGTCTGATAACGACTATGTCGTTCCGTCCCACGTTTAGTGGCTTCGGTTTGTTTGCTCCGGTTACTTCGGTAACAGGAGAATATAGCTTTATGTGGGTCGCCATTGTTTTTATGCATTGATATTCATCTCATGGCATTTATTTATGTTACTCATCATGATATTAGATTTGCAAACCATCGAGATGTTTATTCTATCTTTACTTCGACATTGATATTAACCGTGATTTCATCGTAGCTCTTTCTTATCATGCTTTGTTTTACTTTCATCCTATTATTGTTGTAATTGCTTGCCAGACCGTCGTGTCTGACTCTCTTTTGTTTGGTGTCAGATGTCGAGCCCCTCGCGGTTGAGGCGCACTTCGAGGCGGAACCCATAGTTCCAGCGGAGGGCGAGTGGCAGCCCGATGTTGTCATTTAGACGTCGGGTTACCTTGGAGCTGCGATCACATTTTGGGGATTTGATGATATTCATTTTGGGTTTTTGTTATGGCCATTGTTGGCTTATATTCTTTTGGGGGAAAAGTTTGTAATTAATGCTTAACTTTACTTTTGTATCAACTCTAACTAACTTTGGCCCACAGCAAATGTTTCTCTTTTGATGCTAGTCTCGTGCGTTCTCAATTTATACCTGTTTGTGAGACTTTTATGTTTGCTACAAAGCTTCCGCGTAATTCATTTGTATGAAAGTGATCCTTATACATCACTATTTGATCGGATTCCGTGAATCCTTACCGCGGAAACCTGTGGGAAACTAGCGGGTGCGGGCGGAATTTTCCGGCCCGCCTCGCCGCGTCCCCGGATTAAGGCCTCGGTTAGCGGGACCTCGGTTCGGGGGCGTGACAGGGTCTCTCATGTCTTTGCCCAATTCTATCACCCAGTCAACCAAATCCTAGGAAAAGCTGGGTCTCTCATGTCTTTGCCCCTCATCTTTTCAATAATACTTTGTCCCAACCCATTCTAGAACTCCTTGGAACTTAGTCCTTTGCAAAGAAACAAGCCCCTGATGAAATTAGTTTATGTGTTATTTCGAAAGTTATATTTATCATTTAATTCCTCTTTCAGAAATGTTAAGTAGTTCTCCTTAGCTTGACTTGATCAATTCAAGTCCAAACATAAATGGAGAAAATTAGCAACCATACAGAATTGGTAATTGACATCTACATTTTTCCTTATTTGTTTATCCTGCCAAAAGTTCTCTAATTTCTCATTTTCTCCTTCTAGAAAATGACCCCGACTGGGTCTTGGTGTTGTTTACTTATCTGTGAGCCTCAAATTTTCCAAGCTATAGATAATGCCAGTGGTTCATTACAATAGATGATCCATATGCAACATGAGAACTGATCATCTTGATAGATACAAATGGATGGTGATGGAATTGGTTTTTAAGTCCACTGCCCAACCAGTAAGGGTCCATCACAGATGTCCCTATCTCATTCTCATACCATACCATACATGAGTTAGAATTTTGTGTCTACTCATCGGCAGGACCCACTTTTGTTAACCTGGGTCATCATCTCTGAAACTGCCTGGGAACTTACCATTATATTTATGAACACAAAAAAAAGGACAGTTACAGGATGTGGATAGGCACTATTATAGCCCAGTGTGATTTGGCTTGCCTGGATGTTGTTTCAACCATATTTTTTGTTGAAGCTTACTAATCTTGGGACTTGTTATGGCTTCTAGGAGATGAGGTGGGCTATATTTGTTCACTGGCTTTAATCCCAAAGGTTGCTATTTCGTTAGTTTCAACTTCTAAGTAGTCCAGGGCTTTTACTGTCTATTTATTCAGTGGACTTTCCTAAGTCTATAATTATTGTTTTCTGTTATTTTCCCAAGTCACTTTCTCTTGTGGTAGTTGGTAAGATATTGTATTTGGAAATTTGCCAAGCCCAACAGTGATTTACTTACCAAAATTCTATCCTATGGTCCACTTTTGTTTGAAAAATATATGAAAAGAGGAGGTATTTGTCTTACAACAGGGCATAAGAGTTTTGCTCCTCAGGTTTGTACATTTCTTGTGGCCCCAATATGAATGTCTTTTATGCAACTTTCTCAAATGTCTTCTATACAATTTTCTGAGAGAGAGAAAGAGAGATCTTTCATGCTTAGCTTTCCAAATAATATAGCTTATTGCTTTATTATTAATAAAAAAACACTTTCTAAGCTGAACTCAATAAAGTGGAAAAGTCCAAGTCCAAGTCCAAGATGATGACGATGACTATGACTCTGATAATGACCACAGATGCTTTAATAAAAAGATTTAACGAGCAAACAATGACAATATTCAAAGAAGGCAACGGGATAGAAATTAGGTTTGACATGGATTAGAAGTATCTAAAATACTGAACAAATCAAATGATCCTAGTCGTTAAGTTTAGTCCTCAAAATTTAAAGATCATACATTGTGTATAAAACTTATTGTAATAAAATCTAATTGTGACTATTTCAAACTATGTTTAGAGTCAATTCAATGTGGATATATATATATATATGTGAGTGGATTAAATTGATCACAAGTGAACTAACCCATCATAAGAACAAACACAAAGCACAAACTAAACAAGGTATCATCCGGAATTTACCAGACTTTCTTTTAATATGAAAATGATCCAAGCTATTGGATATATTGTTCAAACGAGGATTTTTATTTAATGGCCAAAACTCAAAAGATGGGTCATTTGAATGCTGGGATTAGTCAAACCCTTCATCAATCTTAACAAAAAGAATTATCTGTGAATTCTTTTCAATTGGTTTGAAGGTGTTATATATGTTAACAAAATAAGTGATAATGATAGAAGAGAATTTTGATCCAATGCATATATAATTTTGACTGAAATTGTTGGGTTGTGTCTTGTATTAATTTGGGTTAACTCAATCGGTCAATTGGGTTAGCTATGTTGTATCTTGGGTTAACGGGTAACTTGGTCTTTCTATCGGGGCTTTTTTCGAGCAAAAGAAAGAGTGTCATATATATGTTTATGTAACCATATAACTCTAAAATGTGTGAGAGGGTGAAAACAATAGTCCAAGTTTTTCTCTTCCCGGTGAATGTTGGCAAACTTGCAGAATAACATAAATCTTGTTGTGTTCATTGTGATTGATTGCTTGATGTGTGCATCGTGTTTGTGATCAGGATTTAATTTATTTGTCTGAGCCACAATAATTACAAATTGGATGAGAGCACTCGAACTAAATTTATGCATGTAAGCGTGTAAGTCGATGTCACACTCATATCGGTGTGTAGTCCACTGCTGGATTCGCAGTGGGCAATTCTAATAATTTTGTTCTGTTTTCCTTCTGCATGGCGGATAGGTGAGGGTTTTTTCTATCGGTACAATTAATTGTTTGTGGTTGATGTCATTTTCATATTGATAAACATGAGCATCTTATTATTCATATTGTTACTCTGCTTGCTGATAGATAAACATTAGCATCTTATTGCTGACATTTTCTTGCTCTATTGTAATACAGCAACAAGTCAAAAAATACAAAGCACAAGAAAATGGTTTTACTTTTAGAGATGATGCTGTTGCAAAGGTACTCGGTCCTGATCTACGAGGACGAGTAAGAGGGCTTGGGTATGGAGCAACTCTTTCAAAGTTGGAGGGTCAAGCACAAATGAGGGAAAAATTTAATAAATTAGAAAAAGAACTTCAGGTCTTGAAAAACCAAATGAACAATGTTATTGCAATGGTTGGAAAAGAAGGAAGTACTATGGTAAGTACCTCAATAGATTTCTTTTAATTATTGTGATTCTTTTGTATTTATATGCGAAGTTTAACATATATTAATTACAACTCAAAGATAATGCAAGTGTTTAAGATTCTGCCAATCACATGACACAAAGCAAGAGAAACGAAACTTCAAGTCCAATACAAAATTCTGTTCATGAGACAACACAAAGCAAGGAAAAGGAACATGCAGTTCACAATTCAAGATGCAAGTTGCTGAGTTAACTAGACACAAATACAGTTGTTGCTACTGGTGAAATACTATCAAGGGATCCCAAATCTCTAGTACATCATGTGCCTCTTGGTGCTGAATGTTGGAAAGTTTCTGTGCAACATGTAGTAGAGGGTAAGAGAGAGTGACTCTTTATCGACCAACTCGTGAAGCCTTTCTTTTGAATGAAGCACTGGAAGGCACAGTAGCATGGCCGATCAAGTACATAACAACCTGTTAGAAGCAAGATGAGAGGTGAAATTTGTGTTGTTTTATTTTGGAGAATCAGTGTTTAAGTCCTACTTTGTTTAGGTCTCTACAACTGGAATTTGTTACTGCCAAATGGAGGTTGCCCTTTTTTGTGTAGTCTTTTAATTGGAATACATTTGGTTTAAGTGACTGGATTGATTTTATGTTTGCTTCAACTTTTACTGTGAGTGATTCTTACCTACTGTGTTTTCTGAATTTTCTTTTTTCTATCTTTAGTTGTTTTTGGGTCATGGGTAATGTTAGTGTCAGAGAGGGAGTGAGGAACCCAACTGGTGATGGAGTTGAGGGTGGGCAGTTCCATTCTGTGTATCATGCACAAGGGGGTTTTTAGGAGATGATAGGGCTGAGCCCTCCTCACAGTCACAGTCCCAGGTCCCAGGCCATTCTTTCTCATATTATCTTTATTTTTTGAGCATGTGTGTAAGAATCTCTTTTATTAATAGTGGATTCTTGTTTTATTCTATGCCTTGCGGATTTCGTTGGGTAGTTCTAAAGATCTACTTGGTATAATTAATTTAGCTAAATGAACAGTTTTAATGTGGGATTTGGGAGACCTTTCTTTGTTGTTGCTGTTATCATATGGGTGTTTCTCATTAACTTTTGGGTATCAATTTCATGTAGTTGAATATTGATTATAGTATGTATTTTAAGTTCTGTTTTTGATGAGCAGTTTGGCCAAATGAGTAGTTTTAGAGTAATATATACATGAGTTCCTCTGTGTTTTTTTTTTTTTAAATTTTTATGCTAGTGTTTATTTCAATTCTACGTCTTCTATCTTCCATTTGGTCATTGACGCTTGTCATTATTTCAACTTTGCTTCTTTTGAAGTTATTGAGCGAAAAAACAACTGTTGACATCATTGTTAATTCAGTGGATGTATCATCTGGAATTGGCCTACTGGGTTACTACAGAAACAGTTGAGGGGTTGTCCTCATTTTTTTTCCATTATGATAGTTGCTATGGTCTGTAGGTTGCTGTGCTATAGATATGTATTGGGTTTTTCTTCCATACTATTTTCTCTACTAATGAAGTTCCCTTTGTACCTATCAATAAGTTATAGAAAATGAACATTAATTCATCTTCCAATAGATGTATAGGTCATAAGAACTCCATAGAGGAGTCTGGCAAGGATTGCAACACAACATCATCAATAATGAATCATATGATTCTGGGGTCATTTTCTACAGTTAGATTTATTAGATTTATTGTTCATTTTAATGCTTATAGGATTTCATCTCTTGGGTTGATGTTACCTGTCACATAGAGAGAGTTTACTTCTTTAGAATTTTCGTTAGGAATGGGTAATGGACTTGCAGGTACTGTTTACATTTTTAATTTTAGTTTATTAATTTGTATTTGTAGCAATAAAAAATATCTGGATTTAGTTTTTTTTAATTAAAAACAAATATTTTTTTTTATATAAAAAAACAATTAAGGCGCGTCTTGCGAGCCGTAAATTGAAGCTCGCCAATTCTTTAATGGCCTGCATTTGAAAGTTGTAAAAACATATACGAAACTCGCCAATTCTTTAATGGCCTGCATTTGAAAGTTGTAAAAACATATACCTAATTACGGCTTGCATTTGGAGCCGTTAATCAGATTATACATAACCCATTTACAACCCACAAATGTAAGCTGTGTAAAACATTTTTCGTTTTAAGTATTCACGGCTTACTACGTGTGCCATAAACTTAAGCACACCAATGCTTTGACAGCACTCAGTCTGCGTCGTAAAAGTTTTGTATTTACGGCCTGCTTAGTAGGCCATAAATCTGGTCCAAAAAGTCCTAAGAGCATCATTTTCGGCGTGCATTGATCCTACTTACGGCCTGTATATGCACGCTGTAAATAGTTCAAACCTTTTACGGCAGGCGCTTTTACGGCACGACCCCCGTGAGCTGTAAACCTACATTTACGGCGCGCATTGCACGCTGTAAAAGCCCTGAAATGGTGTATTGTTTTGGTCTTTGTCCTCTAAAAACCTGAGGTTATAGCCAAGCCAAGCGAATCAAGAGCATTCTCTGTTCTCATCTGCATGGATGATGGCGAAGTCCACATATGGCTTGCGACCGTCAATCTGAACGAGTCCCCCACAATCTCCTGAAAAGTTAGATCATCCTTTTCTTGCTTTTCATTGTATTTTGTATTTTTCCAAAAGAGACAAAAATCACAACTCTTGTCTTTCATTATTGATAAGAATTGTAAATCGGCTATAAACGCTAAAATCGGCTATAAATGCAAAAAATCGCCTTTCACGGCAAATCAAGAAAAATGTCTTTTTTCTTAAATCTATGTGCAATGGAAAACTTGAAAGAATTTGATTTCCGTTTTACTTGCGAAGGTTGATCTCCGGATCACCACTTGTAATTCCAAGTAAAATAGAAAATCTGGCACACCCACACAAAAAAAATATTGATGCACGCCTCTGCCCCCCGGTTACGAAAGGGTCGGACCCAAACGGACTCCCACGTCCGCCGACCTCGGTAGAACCGAGCGATAGAAGCGCTGTCCATCAAGCTGGCTCCACCCGGTGGGACCCGTTCATTTGAGAACACGATGCTAGAAATGAAATATTTGCATATCATATCTTTTGCTCTATGCTCATATGTCTTTTCTCGATTCCTTAACTACTTTCTAATTGGTGACCTATGTTGAATTCCGCATCTAAAAAAAATGAGATGAGATTTTTTGGAAATTTCTAATTCTTTGAATTTATTTCCACTCTTTCTCTATTTAAAAAAAAATCAGATTTCTTAGTTCGGATTCAAAATTGAGAAACTTTGATCCTTTTCGTTTCGTCTCTGTGCTCGCGGAAATCGTTGAGCCGGTTCGAATTGTGGAAATGGCCATTGTTTTTCTTCGATGAGTTCATTAGAAATTAAAAAAAAATCAGATTTCTTAGTTCAGATTCAAAATTGAGAAACTTTGATCCTTTTTGTTTCGTCTCTGTGCTCGCGGAAATCGTTAAGCCGGTTCGAATTGTGGAAATGGCCATTGTTTTTCTTCGATGAGTTCATTAGAAATTAGAAAAAATCAGATTTCTCATTTTGGATTCAAAATTGAGAAACTTTGATCCTTTCCTTTCGTTCGTGTGCTCGCAGAAATTGTTGAGCCTGTTCGAATTAGGATTTGGGCCATCGTTTCTCTTTGATGAGTTCATTAAAGATCTAAAAAAAAAGTAAAAAATAAAAAAAATAAAAAAAATAAAAAAACAAAAAAAAAGACATAGACCGCTAAGGTTAAACCAACTGCGTTCTTTGATCACGGTTGATTCAAGAAAAGCCTTGTCTAGAGTGTGGAGACAGCTTGACCGTTCAAGGCATGGGTCCTCCAAACAGGGTCATTAAGTAATCCTACCCTTACCTGGGGGCAATTCTATCAATCGAGATTTCATAAGACCGGATTAGGAGGCCTATGTGTATTCTCTCGTCTTTTAAATAAAAAAATTTTTAAAATAAAAAATTTTTCAAAAAAAAATCTTAAAAAAAATAATAATTAAAAAAGATTTAAAAAATTCTTAAAAAAAAGATTTTTTCAAAAAAAAATCTTCTAAAAAAAAAACTTCCATCATTTTGTGTTCAGATTGGAGAAATTTTGGTCTCCTCCTTTCTGAGCACTGGCGCTCGCGGAAATCGTTGAGCCCGTGTTCAGATTGGAATGCCTTTTGCTCTCTTTGATGAATCCGATCTTGGCCTTAAAAAAAAAACTCGTCATTTTTTTATTCAGATCCGAGAAATTATGGTTCATTTCCTTTTGAGTACTGGCGCTCGCGGAAATCACTGAGGCCGTATTTGGATCGGAATACCATCTGCTCTCTTTGATGAATCCAATCTTGGCCTTTCAAAACCGAGAATCTCATCTCATGGATGCGGTCTCAAAACATTTGTGTCTAGCGGTACTAGTACGCCCTTTCAGGGTCTACTGTATTCGCGACCGGTACATTTGTAACTCCAAACTTATATTCTTCTTATCTCGAGCAAGCTCTGCTTCTCGATAAGTCGAATTTAGGTTCACAATTGCTTCTAAGCAGTCACTGGGACGCTCGTTCTGGGCTTACCATACCTGCGATCAGAACGATTGTACCCTCTATGGCGTTTTGCCTTCTTCATATTGCTTGGGTCATCTCCCTCGAGCAATTTGAAAAGACAAAACCATAGAACTTCCCATTTATGATCATTATATTCTTGTGATTACTAATGGATGTGTGGTCTTGTTTCAGAAATTTTTCGAAAAAACTAACAATGGCAGCATCGCTTACCATTACTTTCGATGAGAGCAAGCACCAGCTCATGCTTCAATAGAAGCAAACCACGCACACCTACAAGCGCCCCATCAGCTGCGGAAGCGTCAACTCCCTCGGCAACTCTCTGAACTCCGGGTCGACCTCGACTCCCCAGACTATTGTCTTTGGGACGCTGGGAATATTCCCACTTCCCGAAGAACAAACTACTCCTTTCAAGAAGCAGAAGGTCGCCTCTCAACGTGTCACTACCGTGACACCAAAGGCGAGCACCATAAGGCCCGAAGCCCGTGGCACCCCCACGAAGCCTCGACCAGCAAATGATTAGGTCTATCCCAAGACTTGGTCCCCAAGACCTTCACCAAAACAAAGAAGGTCCCAAAGATCCACCAAGCCAGCATTCATGGCCCCACTCAAGGAGAACCAGTTCTACCCTCTTGCCTACATGAAAGAGGAGAGACCCATCTCCAACCTGACTCCCAAGTCAACCCAGCATGAGCCGGCTTGTTCTTACAAGCCCAAAATCAGATCATGCATCACAAGGCCTCTACAAGCACCTGCTAAGGCCTATAATCTTGTAGTTTGACCCTTCATCTCTACAGGGGCCGAACTTGAAAAATTCAAAGCTTTGCTGCAACTGGCGAAGGACCGGGTTCGCATCCTGTCCTTGCCTAGCTACAACGAAGACAGGCTCGGCTGCTGCACCCGAGGGAGCACATCCTTCCTTGTCAAAGCCCAGCCAGAGCTGACCGAAGCTCAAATTGCTCGTCATATATGCCGCCGCGTGTCATATCGACAAAAAAGACTAGAGAAGCAAAGGACCCAGCCTCCTACACTTCAAGTCTCTCCCAAATGGGTCGAAAAAGAAAGACCCAACCAAGTTGCTGCTGTCCATATGGTTGGAAAAACCAAAAGACGCCAAAAGTCAGCATCCCAAATCCATGTTCGACGTCCGATGACCCGCAGCGTCTCCAGGACAAGAAGACATTCAGAAGAATCCCCTGCTCCTTCAAGCAAAGGACGGCAGAGTGATCCATCCTCAAGCTCTTCTTCAAAAAGAATGAGCCCCAACTCAGTTACCAGGACAGTTTCTTCATTCGAATCACGAAGGATGAACGTCTTGGCTACAAATTCTGAGCCACCACCGTGCAACCACCTCAAGATGATGCAATCACACGCATCCAGCAGTTAGAATAAGGCCAACAGAGGATTGAAACTCTGATGGAAAACCTTCTCATCGCCTTCCAAAATCAGGCGAACAATGAACCTCCTCCGAATCATCAAGACGATGAGGTAAATAGGGAAGAAAATGAGGCACGCGCCCTTACAAAAAAGGACGTAGACAGTATCCTCGCAAAAACAAAAGAAGAGGATATACTCAAGGAGCATGGGATCAAACCACCATATCCCTTATGGATGGACTCGGTCTCGTTCCCTACAAAATTCAAGCATCCTACCCTCCAAACATATACGGGGAAAGGATTAGCTAGACAGCAAGTCATCCAATTCAAGATCTTGATGGGAGCGATCGTGGATCAAGATGCACTCAAGATCCGCCTCTTTGCAAGACCCTAAAAGGTACGGCCTTCGATTGGTACTCCACTCTACCGGAGGACTCCATCCAAAACTGGGCCATGCTAGAGACACGCTTCCTAACTCACTTCAAAGGTGATGATCATCCCGCTTCTATGGCTTAGCTGTGCAGCCTAAAAAAGGGGAGAATGAGTCAACATATGACTTCATTCATAAGTGGAAAGCAATGGCATACAAATGTTCTGATGTATTACCACAAGCATCGCTAGTCGACATCTGCCGAAACAACATGAGAGCTAGAATCCGCTCCATGATCATTGGCAACAAATCAAAGAACCTGGGAGAACTCCTAGAAGCTTCCATGGAAGCTAAAACGGTGATTAAAGACCTCAACAGTCAAAAATCATCAAGAAAATAGCCAACCGCCATTGCAACCTCTATACCAAAGAAGAAAGAGGTCCTTAATGTGCAGACCAAGTTAGCTCCTCAGCCACCAAAGAAAGCTGAAAACAAAGCTGCTGGTAAGAGACCTGAACTCTCAGATGCCTTCAAAGAGCGAGTAGAAAAGAAATACCCGTTCGATGAAGATGTTGATGATATCTTCGGGGCTCTTGTGGAGAACGGCAAGCTCACTTTGCCTGAACCCAAAAGACCGAGTGATGTTGGCAAAACCAATGATCCTCGGTACTGTCCATACCACCAGATGATCTCGCATCCTCTCAATCAATGCTTCATTGTGAGAGAGAAAATAAATGAGATGTGGAAAAACTGAGTCATCACCTTTGAAAAAAACTATGGGTCTGCCTCCGTCAACATGGTGACATGTGGACAAACATCAAAATCACCGAAGAAGAAGATCACTACTTCCTTCAAGGTGATAAACATAATTTAAGCGTCCGAAGAACTGGTTCCTTACCCGACACCAGACGGACAACCCATATGGGTACATCCCGATCTCCTGGAAGATGAAAACTGGGAGGTCGTGAAAACAAAGCCTACAGCTCAACAGCGAAGGCAGGCTAGGAAACGTCTCGTCAAGCTCAAAAGGCAAGAGAAGACCCTGCCAAAACAAGAAGTCCAAGAAAAGGCAGAGGCCTCCTCTACCGCTTCACTGGAGGCCACAAAAATGTCCCTTCCAGAGACTTCAAAGGGGGTAAGAAAATTCACTCTCAGTGATTTCATGCCACCTCAATTCGAAGAAGCCACTTGAGGGGCATCATACTCTTGCAATTCGGTAGTTGGATTCTCCATTGATGGATACGAGTCCAGCGACACCGATGATGGATTCGAATCCAACTACACCGACGAGTGGGAGGAGTCCCTTGAAACAGGAGAATATCTCTCCAGTGAAGAATGGGTTCCTGAGACTCATCTTATGCCAGTAATCTGGTATAACCCCCTACAGCCACAAGGATCCTGGTCTGATGATTTTTTTTGCTAAAGGGTAAAATATGTATTTAAGAAGAGAAAAGAGAAGGGCAATGTGCCCCCAAAAAATGGAATGGGAGGCTTACAAAAATGCCAACCCAAACTTAAGCAAGCCAAAGGAAGCCCAACAAAAAAGGAAAAAAGGTCCTTTAGACAGCCCTTGCCTGCCTGAGACAGAGGGCACTAAAGGAGCATACAACATAGCTTAAACAAAACGGGGAACAGAGCCTGAATGTACACCAGATGTCTCCAATTCGTGACAAGAAGAGGGAGACTAAACAGAGCTACACTAATTCCATTAATCCAAGCAGAATGGGATGGGAAGGAGGAGGAGAATTCTGATCAGCTGATGTGATTACCATGCTCTTCAGACGATCCAAAAGGGTTGCTTGAGCACGCTGTAGAGATGATGGCTTACTGCAGTGCTTGGAGTCATTTCTGAGATACCAAAGAACAAAGATAGTGTGAAGGAAGATGGCTACTGCACTGTATTTTTCTGAAACATTTCCATTGATTGTTAGGATATCCCAGATGGAGGCGGCAGAGAGAGAGATAGGAAGAGGTACTGCACTGAAACTAAGGACCCATTTCCATAGATTCTTAGCTAAAGAACAGGTGAAGAATAAATGAAGGTCTGATTCTTCTGCAGAGAAACAGTTGTGGCATCTTGAGGGGAGGGACCAGCCTTTCCTCTTAGCCCATTCTTCAGTAGGGGTGCTTCTGTGCATCAGACGCCAGCTTAGACAGGCTAATCTAGGATTTATCAATTTGTTCCAAATGTAAGCTGACCATCCATTGGTAGTTCCTGGTTTCCTTATGAGATTCCACATTCCTTTAAGGGTAGGCTTGCCCAACTCTTTTTTCCAAGAAAGAGAATCTGAGATTAAAGGAGAGGCAAGGGGGATGAGGTTTGTAGCTTGGGAGAGGAGATCTTGAAGGAAAGGTGGCAGGAAAGTAGGAATGACCCACTCAGAGTTGGCTATAAGGTCTGAACATCTGTCCTTCACAGAGAAATGGATTGAGGGGAACTTGGAAGAGATGGAGTGATTGTCTTGCCAATTGTCATGCCAAAGAATGATAGATTCCCCATTCCCAACCGTCCATCTGCTGCTTCTTTGAAGGATTGGCGAGAGAACTCTGATCTTCTTCCAGATTGTGGAGCCATACTTAGGGTTGCTTGGGTCTGATGATGAAGAAGACCAAGAGGCTGTACAAGAAAATGCTGTTGAACCAGCACCCCTCATTGCTCCAGTGGAAATCAACAATGTAAAGCCACAAAGAGTTGATAAAGAAGAAGATTTGGCTCCTATGCCTGATCTTGAAGAATATGCGAGGATCTTGCAGCGTCTCGCTCTAGAACAAGAACAAGACCGCGTCAACGAGCCTCCTTGCAATCCAGAGCCGGAACTCCTTGAAGACCATCAGGTACATCCTCCCTTAACTCCTGAAAATGGAGAAAATTGCCAGATAGACGATCCTCTTACATATGAGGATGAGTCTGACTTCGATCAGACAATGTCTCCTGTCAGAGCTTCCTGTAATGTGATAATTCGGGATTATAACTCTTCCGAAGCATCGTCTGATGAGATCACTAACATTTTGACGACTCCTAGTAATGTATCTTCTGGAGCCACCTCATCTCACGTGACTTTCACTGAGACGACACCCTCTCAGGTTTCTTCTCCTAACACTGTGACTTCAAAGTTCACACCCTTCCTGACTGAAGAATTCCCAGCTATTGATGCTTGGGACGATGAATTGGTCAACGAAGAAGAAAGGTTGCTGGATGCTGTTCAGGACTTGTTCCCGGAAAATGCTCCGTGCAACACAATCACTGAGGATGGCAACTCTGTTGCTGATACATCCTCAGCAAATGAAAAACGACAGCCTCTTGATGTTGAAGACAATCTTCCAAATGAAGACCCTTCTCAAGAAGCTCTCGAAGTTGGTAGAGGCACCTGCTCTGGCCGGGACTACCACAGAAATTACAACCAATCTTCCTTTACATATGTAAATCCTTCGGGAAAAGATGTTGTAAGCACCCCTAGTGGCATCAATGATGAACATGCAGGCCCTAAGGAGGCTTTCAAGTATGACTTGATTGAACACTTCAAGCACATACCTGCACGTCTGCACATCCTAGATTTATTGCGAATGTCTCCGCACACTCGTGATAATCTAATTTCAGAATTACAAAAGCTGAATGAGGATGTCGACAAACATGCCCCGCAAGTCCTCCAAATTGAAATGGACTACCAGGTCAAAAACTCAGAAGCTTCCTCAAAGGGAGAAAAGAAGAAAACTGAAGGATCATGCATTGAATGCCTCTTGGTTCAAAAGGCGGCCAATGCATCCATCGCCTTCATTAAGGATGACCTCGTACTTGGCGAAACAAGGCACAACCGACCCCTGTACTTCACAGGGTACATCAAGGAAATTACTATGCACAGAGTTCAGATCGACCCAGGTTCTGCACTCAACCTCATCTCCACTTCGGCTCTCGAAGAGTTAGGCATCCCACCCAGCAAGCTGAGCCACACATCTGTATCTATCTTTGGATATGATGGGAGTACTCAAAGGCCTATCGGCAAAATCAGGTTCAAGTTGCAGATCGGTGATCTTATCTCTGAAGTCACTGTATATGTAATAAAAACCCCTGCATGCTACAACATCCTTCTCGGACGCCCCTGGATCCACGAAAATGGTGTTGTTCCTTCAACTTTACATCAATGCATCAAGTTTGTTGGCAACGACGGCATGATACATCGAGTCTTTGCGGACAGAAAACCCTTCAAAGTTAAAGAAGTCCACTTTGCAGACTCACAGATGTATGAAGGTGAGAAAGAAGAAGAGGAGAAGCAAACAACACCCTATGCCGAAAATCTCCAGAAAGATAAAGGCAAGGCTCCTCAACAATCACCGGAAGAAAATAAACCATCCGGTAAATCCGAAAAGAGCATTAAAACTCCCTTCATCATCTCCCTCAAACCTTCGAAGCCTTTGGTCATCACAACTAAAGTGAAGAAGGCAAAGCAAAAGTCTGGAGGTAAATTTGTTGTCTCTTTCGTGTCTATCATGCAAGACACGAATTCGGATTCAGAGCCAGAAGACGACACATCGTCATGCCAAGCTGACACTCAACAAGTTCAGCCTGCTCTTACTCCAATGGAGATAACTTCTAACATAGAAGATCCTACGTCAGCTTCCTTCGTTGTTCCAGCAACTTCAGCAAAGGAAAAGACGATCTTCTTCCATAGATCAGATGCTTCTTCATCAAGCTCCATGCTTGTACCTTTCCAAAATGAAGGTATGCCTCAACTATCCTTATAAAGTTCTGTGGCACAAGCTATTATGAAGAAAATGGGCTACGACACTCAAAACCCAGTCGGTTTGGGAGAAGGCCGCGGTATTCTCACGCCATTGGGGCCCGTCTTGACCAAAAGCCAGCTAGAAGATTGAAGACTCCACGACTATGTAGAAAAGTCTTCACACGGGCTAGGGTATGATCCTGATACTCCTCTGAGACAGTTGACACAAAGGCTTAAAAGTCAATTTACTGACCAAGCCTCAACATCTCGTATCCATGAAGACATCGATCTCCCTGGATATCTCTTTGATGAGTCACATGACAAAGATCCAGGAAGCTCATCCAATTGGTACGATTTCTCTGACAATGAAGAGGAATTGTCCGATGGCACAGACGTGTGGTCTTTTAACCCAGAAGAATCCTCATCTCCAAAAGAAGTACCCTACTTCAACCCGGTTTCAACAGGCGATTGGGATCATCTCATAGCAAACCTTGAGAAAATTGCCGATCAAGAAGACCCGTGGGAAGGAACAAAACCTTGGGCTGGAAATGCCATTAAAAACCCATAAGGTTTCATTGAGCTGGAAGCCTCCGAAAATATTGTGGAGGAACCACCTTCGAACCTTCCAATAGAAGATCCCATTCAAAAGACAGACTTGGGAACACCAGATAACCCACGTCCTATATTCATAAGCAAGAATATAAAGGATGATGAGTTACTCGAGTATATCGCCTTTCTTCGTGAGTTCGTTGATTGCTTCGCATGGTCTTATGCTGAAATGCCTGACTTAGACCCCAAAATAGCGGTCCACAAACTCAATCTTCAAGAAGACATCAAGCCTGTCAAACAGGGCCAAAAAAGATTCCGTCCAGATGTGATGGATAAAATTGAACAAGAAGTTCAAAAACTCAAAAGTGTCGGCTTCATCCGTGAGGAACAACATCCTGAATGGTTGGCCAACATTGTCCCCGTGCAAAGAAAAACGGGCAGATCAGGTCTGTATTGACTATAGAGACCTGAATGGCGCATGCCCTAAAGATGAATTTCCGCTCCCCATACCAGAGGTAATGATTGACAATACCTATGGATTCGAGCGAATGACATTCATGGATGGTTTCTCTGGCTACGATCAGATAAAGATGCATCATGAATATGAAAAACATACATCCTTTCGGACCCCATTTGGCGTGTATTGCTACATTGTCATGCCATTTGGTCTGAAAAATGCTGGTGCCACATATTAGAGGGCTATGATGAAGATATTCCAAGATATGCAGCACAAGACAGTCGAGTGTTACGTTGATGACCTCGCTGTCAAAAGCAAAAGAAAAGAAGATCATCTTGAAAACCTTCGAGAAGTCTTCCTCCGACTTCGCAAACACAAACTGCGAATGAATCCTTTGAAATGCTTCTTCGGCGTCTCGTCGGGTAAGTTCCTCGGATTCTTAGTTCGGAAAGCTGGAATAGAACTTGACCCCATAAAAGTCAAAGCCATTCTAGAAATGCCCTCTCCACGAACCTTGAGAGTGAAAGTGCAGCTAGGGCCAATGAAAGTGTCCTAGGGGGGGGGGTGAATAAGACTAATGGAATTCTTTTTCCAATTAAAACATCTTAGTCCAATTTTAATCCCAACTTGGAACAAGAACATAATGAACACAAATAAGATTACAACCTATGCGGAATATGTGTTCAATGTATGAGTGCTTAAACAATCAAAGATAAGACAATTAGTTTCATATTAGTAAGCACAAATGTGAGTACAACACTCTTCACAAATTCACTTATGATTTATATCAATGTGCTCAAATGAATATTTGTTAAAGAGTGTGTCCTAAACAAGATTTGATTTACCAATATGATCAATGTTGTTTTCGCACAAGTGGATGTGTGTCAATTAAACTAAATATCATTCATATCATTCTCCACAACATATAGATATATAAATCAAGCACAAGAGATAGAGATAGAGAAATTGACACAAGGGATTTATAGTGGTTCAGTCACACAGACCTACATCCACCCTCAAGGGTCACACAGTCCCCTGGTTCCACTATGAAGAATCAAACTACGCAAGTACTGATTCTACATAAATTTTGTTCACGAGGTTCGACCACACAGATCTATTCCCCATTTTTGTTCACGAGGTCCGATCACAAAGATCTACTCCCCACACACAACTTTTAGAGTGGTTGAACCACACAGAAACAATCCACTATCACAATTTTTAAAGTGGTTGAATCATGTAGAAACAATCCACTATCACAAAGATATAATTTGAATGGAGGGCGAAGAACACTTGCCTCTTTTTGACAAAGTCTGGAGGTTGCCACTTGCCTCTTTGACGAAGTCCGGAGGATGCTCTTCAAAACTTGTCACCGCAGCTCCAAGCTTTGATGCCTCTTGCAATGATTCCTTGATGTTGATGATGATGCTCCAATGTTGTGCTCAGTCAAGGGAAGAGGTCTTTGGTCTAGGGATTTGGATAATAAACTATGATAGCTCAAGTTCTTCCCTAGGCAATATTGTCTCCACACATCACACTTTCCTTAAGCTAATGAAGCTCTTAGATTTGACAAACCAAGCTCATAGTGTGTGTGGAATGATCTATGAGAGCTTTAATATGATACACAATTGTTAAACATGAGCTCTCATGATCTTGGAGGCCTTGGGAATGATTTTCCAAGCCTTATGGATGATTTGGGGCGTTTTTCTATTTATAGAAAGCTTTCCAATGGACATAAAATGGCTAGTGAATAGTGTTAATGTTCAAACGGCTAGGGAACAGTGAACATTGAATAGTGAATAGTGTTACCGTGCAAACAACTAGTGAACAGTGAACAGTGAATAGTGATGTTACTATTCAAACGACTAGTGAAAGTGAACAGTGAATAGTGATGTTACTGTTCAAACGGCTAGCCGCGAGGTAACCGAAAAACCTTTTTAAGAGAGTTTTTGTTCTCTGAAAAAGTAACCGCGAGGTGACTGAAAACCATGGCGGTTAGCCGACTTCTGAGGCATGTTTTGAGTCTTGAAAAAGCTAAAGAATAATCTCTAAAACCCTATTAAATAAGCCATTAAACTAAGGGTTTTTAGGGCCATGTCTTGGTTGGTTTGGAGTCCCATTTACCTGAATAGGTTGGCACACATATGGACGTCTTCCTTTATGAATCCTGGCCTTCCAACACTTGATCTTCTGCCTTCAAACTTGATCTTCCTTGAGAAATTCTGAGAGGCAAGGTCTTGGATTCTTCGACACGGAATTGACAATACAAAAGCAAGTGCTCATAGGAATGTGGCACTAACAATCTCCCCCTTTGTCAATTTCATGGCAAAACACCTATTCTTGATTGAAATACAACAAATGGACTCAAATACAACCAAGATTACAAGAGTACATGATCTTTACAAAAGATACAATAATTACAACTCAAAGACTCATGACTCTAAATACTCCCCCTGAGAATGTGCTTTGTCTCTTAAAGATATACCTGCATAAGTCATTGACATACACATTCTATGGTGGGATTGCTACTCCCCCTTAATTGTTAGTCACAAAATATCATAGATAGAGTGTGTTTTCACCCTTTGTTCTACACTCACCCCCTTTGTTTAAACTCTCCATTTTCAGGATTCAATCCATTTATTCTCCCCCGTTTTTGTCACAAATTGACAAAGAGATGTCCCGATGGAGCATATGGAGTACTATAGAGAGATAAGGAGAAGTGAGAGATATCAACATTTAGCATATTATTATTGGGATTGGTGTATGCCCTAAAGTCCACTAGCTGCACTCTCATCTCTTGTTACTGGATATTTACTGGTTATTTAATGGAATGACTCTTTTCTCTGTAAACATGCATATATGTATGGTTGTGTAAGGCCCATTGTTTCTAGTAAATGAATTAGGTGTGTAGTGTCTACACATAGATAGGTCTAATTCATGGACACTGGAAACAACATATTTGTTCATAACTGAGAGATGGAGCTGGGCACTTCATCTTGGTCTAAGTTATAGTGAGAGACTCTCCTGTATTCAGGGTGACTTACCTAAGTCATGGGAGGACTTTTCCGGATTTATCTCATTGGTGCATATGCAATGCATTGAACAGGACCATGGTAGGTGTGATCTCTAAAATAGTACTATCACTGAGAGAGATCAAGTCACCTCATGCTACTGAGTGACCAGTGCTCTTAATCTTGAGCATTTGTGGATGAACTGACGAAGTCAAGTTCTTGTGCTTTAATTCACTATGGGTGAGATTCTTTTCATGGGTCAACAGCTCTGTGTTTTGGGTACTCGGACTTGATCAGTTGGAACGTGCAGATGCAATAAAGAATCTATGCCATCTAATGATGGAATGATCGTCCCCTTAGAATTATCCGATTAATCATCAAAATCTAAGATCTTAGTATATGGATGTTCCATATGGATATTGAACTTGTGGGTTGCTTCCTAGACCAAGAGAATGATATCCGGATGATGATTAAGTTAAGGATATGAAGTTCTAAGGTTTAGATGTAATCAAGAAGGTTGATAGTACATCTGATAACCTGACTTGATTATGGATGTTACATAGAGGGGCATTTAGGTCATTTTACTTAGTAGGTCGAAGACAACTGTCATTTTATGATGAGCTTATTATATTATATATTTGTCCCTGGAGTTCAACCATAACTCTTTAGTGGAATGAGTCAAGGCTAAAATGGTCTTAATGTTACTATGGGTTTAACATGGACATTTTGGTCATTTTGGAAGCCAAGGGCAAATATGTCTTTTGGTCCCTTCTTTAGTCACTTTCCAAGATTGGCATGGTTTCCTAAGTTGTTTAGATGACATATGGTTGAATTCTTTTAGTGGAGAAATAATTTTGAGTTTAAATTCAAATAGGCCTTTAATGGCATACATGAATTTAATTCTAGATAAATTATTAGTGGGCCATGGTGAGCATTATTATGTGGGACGTCAATAATGGGAAATCCATGGGTAAGGTTTCCAACTTTGAGTAGGTCTCTCTACTTGGAACGTTGGACTCCTCTTTGGATTAGTTTTCCTATAGTAAAGTTTCTTTTTTGAATAAGAAACTTAAATTAGTAAGTGTTGTGCAACTAGGATTACTAATTGCCAAAGTTTGTTGGATGTTCCTTTAGTTTCCTTTTCTAATTGGAATGTTTCTAAAAGGAAATAAATCTTTAGATTATACTTTCCTTTTAGGACATCTATGAGAATTAGGAGAGATAACCATTAAGGAAAGGAATCCCAAAGATTTTTATAAAAAGAGGAAACTCCCCCTTGGACGTCCATAATACATAGAGATCCCCATTCCACACGTCCAGGCCTCTAGTCTTCTTCATTGAAGAAAGTTTCAGGTCTGAGATTTTTTCCATAGAAAAAAGTTCTCAAAACCCATCTCAAAAATCTAGATTAAGATCCCACCATCTTAGCCAATCAGATTTGGGAGTGAAATAGAGAAAAAGATCGAAAGCAATTCTATTGCAGAAAATCCCAGCAAGTTGTTTGCTAATTGCAAGTCTGAGTTCAGCCCTTTGGATCTTTTTATTTCAGAGATTTGAAGTCTACACAGCATCAAGGTAATAGTCTTCTTGAATCTCCCTTAATTATACACTTGTTGATCATGAAACCATGGAGTTATTATGCGATCAATATGGTTGGTTGGCGCTGCCCAGATCAGATTTTTAAAAATCTGTCATGTTACAAATCAGCCATGGAAGTCCTTCCTTAGTGATGTCCAGATCTGAATCGCAAGTTCTTTCAATTATGATATCAAGGACATAAAAAGATTCACCTATAAGCATAGAGGGGTTAGCAAGCATGATATCAAAAGATTTGACTATAAAGAGATGTAATCATGCTAAGATGGAATTGAACTATATAAATCAGCTAAGAAAGTCCATATCAATTCCATGAATCCATTTAAGGATTTCCTAAGTCCTTCAAATGATACAAGCCGATTGAAGAGTAAGGACTCAATAAAGATCATATGAAATTTCATTTCATTGACCTTTTTCACCACTTAACCGTAGTGATGAACCTGCATAATCATACTGATATAACTATGAAGCACATACAATGATTATGAGGAATGCATGAGGTTCCAAAAGAAAATCAATCGATTTAAAAACATATGATAGGAACATGCATTATGATACCAAAGAAAATAAAATCCAAAATCATAACATTCAATCTTTAGAAAAATTTAACTTACAAAGGCATAATGAATGTTATGAGGATGAATGCAATCACCAAATGAATTCAATCATCAAAATAAGCGATTATAATCTAAAATGATGAATTGGGTACATTGCATTCCAAACAAGTCATCAAGATAGGAAATTTACAAATAGAAGAGCATATGACTTGCAAAATCATCACACAAAAGAAAAACACAATACAGAGCATAGTGATGATCAAAGATAAAAACATCCATATCTTAGAAAAATACCAGAACTAAACACTCATGGATGTGGCAATATGAGAAATACATAAAGATGTACCTATAAAAGTTAATGCATTCTCAATTAAAAATTATTTTATTTTTTTTAAAAAAAACTTAAAAACAAATATTTATCATATTCATATATGTGTCTCCATGATCCTCAAATATGATCATCTTAAAGATATCTACTCCCCCTTAACATCATTCTCTTCTTTTTGTCAATATGATGACAATGAATATACCGATGTAATGCATGAAGAAAATGTAAGGCATGAAACTAGGGAGTTCTCAAATATAACAATGAAAGCTTACATTGATCAAATTTCTCAAGATGTTGCTAATTATGGAAAGACATAGTGATGAATAGATGAGTAACAATTGAAAATCTCATTTTGAAAGCATGTATCTAAACATGGCCCAAAATGAAAATCAATTGCATAATTTTCCATTTAAGTAAAAACTTAAAATCAAAGGAAAATTTATTTTTCAAATCATATTTATTTTCAAAAAGACAAAACAATTGATTTGAAAAATATGAGATGGGACATCAATATCACATCTCATTCAATTTTGCATTGTAGAAAATATACCTATCAAGAACATATGCAAAATGAATTGTTGATTCCAAAATATAGACAAGATCGAAAGAGATTTACATGTAATGGAGGACAACAACTTGAGATTCAACTAAGTATATGAATCATGTTTTTTGTTGGTGAGGATATAAGCATCAGAGAAGTGCTTTACGTGATCACACAGAATTGCAGGTCAGTTCCATAGCTACCACACATGGAATTACGCTTGGCAAACCCAACGCGTGAGGAGTCTCCTGTCTCCTCCCACTCTCCTAGCCAACAAGTGAGGAGTCTCCCGTCTCCTCCTGTTTCCTCCCTTAAACGTTAATGTTCGAATGATTCAAATAGATATACCAATATGAGTGCAACTTGGAATGAATCAAGGTGGAGTATCCAAAGCATTAAATCAATTCCATAATGATATACATGTTAAGGATACAACAAAAAAAAATCATGGATTGTTAAATAATTTGTTTTTAAATGCTAAAACTCTGAACTGGTTTTGAAATCATGTAACTGATAAATATGTTTCAAAACAGAAAAATCCATGAGAATAGTGCTATTAATCATAGCATAAGCATGTTTAACTCTTGAAAATCATATGCTATGAGAAATATCATCATTTCATATGCTTTATGAAATGAAGTTCAACTATCATGAAGCCAACCTCTTCAAGAAAACAATCATAATTTAGAGGAGGCAAACATGAGAGATAAGATGCTAAAGTGAAATTTCAATTCAATGTTCACAAGATTTGTCACATTTTAAGACATACCAAATAAATAGAAAACCATGAAAAGAACATGGATGTGACAAACACAAAATTCACTAAGCATCATGAATATTCATCACTTATAAAAATATAAGTTGAATGCATCATGATGAATATAAGAAATTGCATAAAAATAAGATTGGGTGTTGTGTGCAATTTCCAAGGTGTAAAACATATGAACTCAACAAATATAACATCCATCAAATAATAGTTATGATCATAATGAACAAGAAATGGATTTGAAGAGATTCATATAAGCAACAACACACTTATGAAAATTGAAACATGTACAAAGATGAAATCATAAACATGGATCAATTAACACAACCATCCTCCTTAAATAAAGACTAACAAGCACAAGGATGGATTTTATAGTTCTTAGTATGGAGTTTACAAAAGAAAACAACACAACCATACATAGAACCATTTAGCATTTGTATATAGAGGGTCATATCATCAACAAATAAATTTTTTTACCCTTGCAAATGTACCTACATACTTGAAATAAGGAAAATACCTTTTATAAGTACCTGTTAACAAAAGAAATCGAAAATGAAACACATAACATGGTATCATGTATGGTAGTAGCCTCTAAGAGTTTAAGGCCATGAAGAAAAACGATCATGGATACCAATTGGAACAAGAAATACCAATTGAGATTCAAGGATAAGACTATTAGCTCAATCACTCTAAAATGGAGTTAAAAAGAATATAACTACTAGGATTAATCCAAATTAGAGCTATCCATGATGTTATGGGGTTAACTGATCATAGCATCAATCAATATAACTACGAAAATCATATGCTATGAATATTTTGAAATCATTTCATCCAATCATAAAATATAACTATCATGTGCAAGATGAATGAGATGAATGAAATGAAGTTCAAACATGAAGCCTACCTCAACCATTAACCAACCAAGATTATGAACACATGAGTATGGTGGTTATGAAATTTTATAAGAGCATGAGAGGTGGCAATCATGAAAATTATGATGCTAATAGAAAGTGACATGGAATGAAAATATATTACTATCAAGATCAATCCAATGTATACAAGGTTTATCACATTTTCAAGATATGACATCAATTGGATATGACAAAAATCGAAAATGATACCAATTGAATATAGAACAAGATTAAGAGCAAAGATGTGATAAACATAAGATTCCATCAAGCATCATAAATTGATATTCATCACTTTTAATGATATAACTAATGACCATAGTGATGAACATTCTAAATTGCATGAAATGTCTCTTGGTGATACATGCAATTTGAAAGTGTCAAATCATATGAATTCAACATCTATAAAATTCATCAAATAATAGGTATAACTATGAAATACAAGGAATGGATTTCAAAGAGGTTCATATGATCAAGATCACTACTATGAAGTTGAAACATGTATAAGGATGACATCACTTAGAGAATATACAAGAATCAACATCATAACCATCCATTTCAAAAAAATAATGACTAGAAAGCATAAAGGATGGGTTTGGGAGTACTAGTATGGTATCCACAAATATAACTTAAGAGCACGACCATACAAGGAACTATTAGACATTTGCAAAAAGAGGATTAAATAAAATCAAGATCTAACAAAATAATTTCCATTTTAGCAAATGTACTAAATGAATCATGAAACATTATCATTATGCATTGAAAAAAAAGTGCACAAGACTAAGTATAGATTTCAAATTCTATTTTATGATCCACAAAACATACAAATCAATTTGCTCATAAAAGGAATATAACTACAGGAGCTCATACAAATTGACTTGAATAAGTATGACTTGATATCAATTGGAAAATACATTCAGATAAAATGTATAACTATAAGGCTCTAACCAATTGAATTTCAAGTATATCAAAGAATTTTATTTTTATATAAAGATTCTAACTTAGTAAGCATATAACGAAAATCAATTTTGATCATATCTCATTAATGAGGCACGATCATTTTTCAACTTGCATTTTTAAAAGATATGACTTATTTGAAAACATACAGGCTGATTTTTCAAAACAATAATTTTCCATATGAAAATATATCTTGGAAATCTATGGAAAAACTAAATTGTTTTAAATCATTTATTTTTAAAAAAAAATCTTACTTATGACAAACAAACAAATGAATTTACAACTATAATTGATCATGAATAATCTAGCTAAGAGGGCTTTTGAAATCATAATCAATTGATCATGTATAGAAATGCAATGCAAGAGATATAACTGAAAGAGAGCAAAAAGCAAATCTAACATGATGAAATTTTAATCAAATGATTTTGAAAACCATGTTATGAAACAAGAGAAGTACATGAAAACAAAATCAATTGATCATAAGTAAACAATGCATTTTAAGAAATGTAATTCTATAAAAACAAAAATGCATCAAGTCAGTATCCGCAAAACTAAATTTTTTTGAAAAGCAAGGATGCGACATTCCATCGATACTTGCACCCAAATCCACGAGGATGCGATATTCCATCGATACTCGTAACCGAATGAGCAAGGATGCGACATTCCATCGATACTTGCAAGACCATTCAGCAGGGAGGCGACTTTTAGTCGATACTTGCATTTTTGAAAACCAAACTGGGTATAGATGCCACCAAAACAGGCTATAAATGCCACCAAAATAGGCTATAAATGCCATAAATCGACTATCAATGCCACAAAATAAAACTGGCTATCAATGCCACAAACCAAAAACTTGGCTTTCAAAAAAAAAAAATGGCTATCAATGCCACAAAACCGGCTATAAATGCCACCAAAATTTGGCTCCCATGCCAAAACAATCATTTGACAAAAGATTTTCACAAAATGACAAGCTTTTGATCAAATCCCATTTAGCAATTACTTTCATCACAAAAAGATTTAAGTGAGCATAGGGAAAACAAACGAAAAAAAAAGCATCCCATTTAGCAATTGCTCTCATCACAAAAAGATTTAAGTGAGCGTTGGGAAAAAAAAGAAAAGAGTACCAAAAAAATACATGCGGTACCAAAAAAAAAGTGTTCACAAACACTACAAAAAAAAAGAGTACAAAAAAAAATACATGTGGTACAAAAAGAAAGAAGGATAGTTTCTTCTACAAAAATCAGGAGTTCAGCCAAAAATGGTCTCCAGCCAAGATTTCAGCTCCTCAAGCAAACTTTTGGCCTCAGCCGTCAGGGTTTCCAGGGCACGTTTCTTCAGGAACTTGCCATGTGATGCTGGGGTGGGCTGTAACCCTTCTTTCACACCGGGAAGCTTATCTCGAGCAGTTTTCCATTATTTGTCCTCTTGAAACTTCCTTTGAAGGACTCGATCAGCATCTGCAACCCGGCGAATCAGAGCACTCTCCCTGTCGCAAGCGTTTGATTATAGTAGCCCACTTGGCAGCGACTTGTGCCTTTAAATGCTCAAGACGTTTCCTGGCCTCATTGACCTCCCTATCAAGGATGTTAAGGTCATGTGTCAGCCCAATGATGGCTGCCTCTTCTAAGTTCTTCTCTTAGACTATCTGCTTCTTGCTTTGTGTAGCCTCATTCAGGTCAGACTTAGCCTTATCAGCAGGGTCCAGGAACATCTCCTTGAAGAACTGGTCATCAGCAAAACCCATGGTCTCAAAGCACTTGTCACCCAGTGCAATGATCCTATCAAGGATCACCCTGGCACCTGTGACATCCAGACCAGCCTCTTCGGTATCACTGAGAATCTTTTGCACATGCTGGATCATGCCAAATCCGGCATCCAAGTGCCCAGAAAGGAGAGTCTCAATCCAAGAGCTCAGAACCCGACCCACCACTTTCTTCGCAAAAAGAAGAGATGGCCCAGCTAAAGATTCGCCCCGCTCCGTCGGTCGGCTGCTCATGTCATCACCCGTTGGAAGAGTAACAAAAGAACTCTTTCCAATTGGAGCTGCTCGGGAAGGAATCTTAGCACGAGGTATCTCCTCAACAGTGTCAGAACTGGTCCTAGGAGTCTCTACCTCCGGATCAACCTCTGGCATCTCTTGCTCTGGTTCTGAAGGAAGCGACGGACTCTCCTCTGTCACTTCAAAACCTGCCAAAGAAACACAGAAAGGTATGAATATGATCCTGTTTGAAAATCATTATCGGTGTTATTACTACAAAATACCTTTTTCGACAACTGGTGGAACACTCTCTTCCTCCATGAACTCATCGGAAGCATCGTTAACATTTGCATCAATCGATGGTTCATAGTCATCGAAATCCTGTGGCAAGTCAGCTGACAAGAAAAATGTTAGCAAACCAAGTCACAGACAAAAAATAAAAAAATAAAAAGCAAAAGAAGTCACACCAGTTGGAGATTCTGGAATCACTTAGAGTCCCTCGGTCCTTCTTCTGGTGCCACAACCGGATCCATCACCACCTCATCGGTTGGAACCTCAGGCATCGCCAAGTCTTCCTTTGCTAAAAAAAAGAAGAAGCAGCAAGGGGAGAAAACAAATCAAGACATGGAAAAATCCCATGAAAATAAATGGAAAGAGAAAAATGAAGAATCATACCTTCGCCGACGGTCTCTTATTCTAGGCTTCTCTTTTCCGGAGGCTCATCAGCATTCCCTGGCACCTCCTCATTGATAGTAAGAGGGACTTCTAAGTCAGGAAGTCCTCATGTTGCCCCTTGCTGCGATGATGATCCCTCTTCCTCTTACTTCTGTGGGCTCGCTTCTTAGAAGAACCTACCCCGCTGTCAGAGTAAGGTTTCCCACTTGACTCCTCACTGGATGGTCTACTCTTGTCAGTAGACTCCACGGAAGCTTGCCTCTGCGCCGCTTGTATCCAAGCATCAAGTTCAGCTTCCTCTTGTTCTAGCTGCTCTAAAGCCTCATCAGGTATTTCTCGAACAGCTTCAGAACCAATGATGCCCTGGTCACCGAGAAAGCCTATCTTGTGCTTCTCTCTAGAAAGGAAGGCCCAAACTTCCTCTCGCCGGACGCCATCTGACTTTCCAAGGCCCTTTCCAGATGACAGCTTCACATCAAGCTCCTTCTTGGAAAGCCCCCGATATGCCGAAAAGCTCTCCACGAACCACTTCGCAAAGCCGGCAGTCCAGGAAGTCGACAGCACAGGATAAGAGATCATGGCAGTAGTGTCTTCACCACTATAGAAAGCCCATGCATTTCTCCCGTCCTATAAACCTCCAAAGCGCTTCACCATGCTTGAAGGCGCTCCAACAATGCCTTGAGAAAAGCCTAACTGCAGAGCAAAGTGAGAAGGTACATACGGCTGGATGTCGACAAAAAGATGTCTGTGGTACACCATCATGCCGACACGTATGCTGAAAAATCACTCCTTCTCTACGTTTGTCAATGAGTAATGCCTTCCCGACCCCGCCCTGGTAGAGTCTCGGGAGGCACCAAAATCAAAAGCCTTCTTCCGCAACTCCGGAGAAAGCTTCACTGAAGACTGCCCCATCTCGATGTCCCTGAACCATCGGATCCTCATGCGGGCAAACAAAAGTGATTCGGACATGGCTTTGCCCTTAGCCAGCCGAATCATTAGAGGGTCATCATCCTGTGCAGCACCCAGCCGGTGGAAGCCAGGACAGTGGTACACGTACTACGAATAAAAGATGTAGGCTGAAAATATCTTATTCATAGGGAGCCCAAGCCGAACCAAAAAACCAGCAGCCTGTAGTTCGGTACACAAATAGGAGTAAAGAGCTGGCACCAAAGCAAGCTGCTCTCCAAACGCCATCTGACAAGCCAGAAAAATACAATGCGGCCTGATGTGCGTTCCATCTCCTCCAGCGAAAATGGCCTCACTAAGCCAATAAGTGAGGTAAACAGCGAGATCTCTTTGCAATGCAATGTCAGGACATATGGCGTTTGTACTCGCATAGGAAATCTCTCAACTCTTCTTGCATAGCCAAGATCTTCTTCGAACCCGGATCTTAGTCCTGTTTTCCCGGGTCATGCTATCAGAAGACTCCCCGCTTTCAAAGAAGTTAGGAGAAGAAGAGCTAAAACTCTTCCAACTGCTGGATCTTACTTTTGAGCCCTCCTTCTCCTTCAAAAAATCATAGAAGGCAATGAGCTGAAAGTACAGAAGCCTGAACTCCTCCGACTGCTCCTCGAGGACGCTATCGATCGGCATAAACTCCTCATAGAGTTTGCCAAGGATGGACAATTCAGTAATGGTGCTCATCTCCTTCAAACAGAAACCAATCTCACCATTCGTCACAACGAAGGTATTGGTTTGTGGAAGGAATGACTCCAACATAGCCATGAAGGCCTCGTCGGAAAAGATCACGGTCTCCCTAAAGGCGCGGACCGCATCAAAAATCCTGGCTTCCTTCAAAACGGCACCACCAATCAGCAGGATGCGATCAGTCCACGACTTCCACTCGGAGTCAGCACTGAAACGGCCACGAAGTCGAAAAGGCTTCACCCAAGTGCTGCCGTCACCGCTAAAAATGCCAAGGCCCACCGGTCCCAAATCTACCGACGGATAATCAGACCCTGGTAGCCACTGGCCGGCATCAACATGTCCATGTCAGCAGGCAACTTCTCTGCATATCCAGGAGAACCGCCAACAAAAACCCCGGTCTTGATTACATTTTTCCTTCTCACCCAGCTTGGAGGATCTTCCCTCTTAGAGCACGTGGGGGCAAGGCTCATGATCGAGACGGTGCGATCAAACGTCGACCGGGTAGCAACAGTCTTCTTCTCACCATCAACGGTGAAAGAAAACTAAAAACATCTCCTCTGGTATGTCATGTCATCAGGGACGGCATCACCTAAGAAGAAGGTGGGCTTGGGCAAAACCCTCTGATTATCTATCACCCATGGACGACTGCTTACCATGATCTTATAGAATTCCTCTCCCTTGAGAGCGATCAGTCGCTGCCTCATCTCATCTTTATTGAGAGAGTCACACTCTTCCATGTTTCTCTCAACATACTGAACCTTCTCCCAAGCCTGATGAACGGCCGGATTAGAAGATCTAACAGATCGACGAGGTACGCTAGTAGCAGGCTCTTTACCCTTGTTCGTTCTGGAGGAACCACCTACAAAGGATGGAAAAGAAAAAGATCAATCATCAAAATGACACGATTTCGCTAAAAAAAAATCTGGCGAAATTTTGACATAATGCCTGGGCAATTCCGAAGAAAAGGAACTACTCCGAAAGAAATAAAAATCTTGAAAATGGGCTCAACATTGCTGCGAGCTCCGAAACTCCAAACTTTTGAAACCTAAAAGTCTCCCCAAAATCAGGAAGGGCTCAACATCGTTGCGAGCTCCAAATTCCCAAATTTGCAAAAACTTTCAGGTATGCTATCACATCATGCTACAATTCAATTTACAAAAAGATATACATGCATGAACATATTGGCTTGCCAAGAAAAAATGCATTATCATGATGAGCAAAAAAAAAAAAGAAAAGAAACTTTATAAAAAAAAAGAAAAAGGAGAAAAAAGAACAAACATGCAAAAAAAAAGAGAAAAGAAAAAAACGTGTAAAAAAAACACGTGGAAAAGAAAAGAAAAAAAAAAGAGAAAGAAACAAAAAAAAAAGAAAGAACTTTTTATCACCCTATTTCCTACAATGGAGTTTTCTTGAAAAAGGGAACTTAGTTGAAGCCATTGATGGAGAAGAAAAAGAAAAGTCTTGAAGATCTTGAAGAAGAAGAACTCTTGGTCTTGAAGCCCTCTTGGGATTGTTGCAAAAGAAAGCAATAAGAGCAAGAGATCCAACCTCTTCCTTGCTTTTATAGAAGAGAGCAAACCAAAGAAGGAAAGAAGAAAGAGGTAAGTGTTACTAATTAGTAACCTTACCAAAAGAAAGAAATTATAAAGATTCTTTCCCAAAAGAAAGATATCTTGAGGGATTCTCTCCAAAAAAGAAATCAATGAGAGATTTTCTCTCAAAAGATAGGAGATTTGAGATATTCTCTCCTAAAGAAAGATATCTTGAGATATTCTCTCCCAAAATAAAGGGAACATGAGAGATTCTCTCCAAGTAAAGATATTCTTAGATATTCTTTATCCAAAGGAGATATTTTTAGATATTCTTTACAAAAATGACACCATATGAGATCTAAGCCATTTCAAAAGCTTAAGGTCCCATGGGTTAGCCCATATGAGCCAGGTTTGACCACCTAGGCACTAAAAAGAAAAATTGGGCTTTTAGTCAAAGAGAAATCCCTCTTACCAAGAGCTTACAAAAATGGTTCCATGCCTCTTTTGAGTTGATTGGACCATACAAAAAAGAATTTCAAGCCCCATGAGCTTCTAAAAATCAAACCATCCAGCCTCATATACCAAATTGAGCCAAAATCTTGAAATTGACATTCCACAAAAATCAAAAACCAAAACCTGATCCCCTAACTTGCCACATACAGCCTGTTAGGTCACAAGATCAAAATCAAAATCGAACCCCCAACATTCCACATGCAGCTTGTTGGGTCACACGGTCAAAATCAAATCCGACCCCCTAACCTACCACATATAACTTGTTAGGTCACAAGGTCAAAACCCAAATCCACATCCCTGATGTCATCTTCAAAACTATGCGTCGAGATGGTACGTGATCCCTTTTATTACCATAAAATTCCCCTAGAAGCTCAAAAGGCTACAAATACCAAAAGAAAGACTGCTCAAAGACTCTTGCTCAAGTCACAAGCTCTCCTTCAAAAAATCTCTTTGAGGCACATCGACTACAAAAGTTAAGCAACTCGTCGCTGCACCTCGAGGGGGCATTTGTTGACACCAAAAAAATGTGTCACTTTGCCTCTTCAAGATCCAAAAAACTACATGAAGTCACAACCTGCCATAAATAGGTAATGCTACTTTCAAAAAATTAAATCTTATCAGAATCAAACAAAAACTGCAAGATCCTTCAAAACAACCAAAAGAGGAGTACACAAGATGTTTCGGACCATTTCAAAATCATTTGGCCTAACTTCGCCTCTCCGAGAGCTGAAAAGGAGCTCCCGGCGGCGAAAGCATCGGAGACACCAAATCTTCGATCAAAGCCGATGGATGATCTCAAAATACATCCAAAAGGCTCCATGTGAAGTTCCGAGTCAAACCGACAACATTTGACCCTACATCAACCCTCGAACAGCTAAATCAAGCCTCTCGGCGGCGAGAACCACCGAGTCCATCACTCATTAGATAGAGCACATGGACGGCTTTAAAATTCTTATAAAGGGCTACACGTCAAATTTCAAGTCATTTCGACAACATTTGACCAGACTTTGACGCTCGGAAGCCAAATCAGGCCTCTCAGCGGCGAAGCTCCCCGGGACCATGGTTTCTAAGACAGAGCCTATGGATCATCTTAAAATGACTCCAATAGGTTCCTTGTCAAATTTCAAGTCAATCGGACATCGGTTGACCGCACATCAAGCCGCGACATCTTCATCGCGACAAAAATAAGTCTACTAGTGATAAAACTCAAAACAGCTTCAAAACTCAAACAAAAGCTTATGGTTGGTCTTATTTATTGCTCAGGAGGCTTCACCCCAAATTTCAGGTCATTCCCACATCGTTTAGCCCAGTTTCAGCTTCTGACTGAAAATCGGCAGCTCTGCGCGACAAAGTCTTCGGCTTTCTCGGAAAATTAGAAATTTTGCAAACCAAAATGCAAGGATTCTCATCAGGTTTTCTAAAGGGAAATCAGGCCTATAAATGATTAAAAATGTCAAGAAAAAATACAGAAGAAAAAAGAATAAAAAAACATAAAAAAGGGACACAAAACGGGACAAAAGGGGGGAAAACCCCCCAGTGTCGCCAGCCCCTGCGACCCTGGCCCATGGTCGCCGGCGACCATGGGGCCCGGGATCGCCGGGTGGGCCCTGAAAATCCCATTTTTCCTCGTTTTTTTAAGATTCGAAGCGTCCGGCTCCTGGGATTTTCCAAAATTCATACTTTTGAGACACCAAATCCTTTGACATCCATCAAAATCACGGGTCAATCATCAAGAGTATCAAAATCAACATTGATCACCAACCGGTCAACCAAAAAAGTGTGCTTTCTACCCGACCGATCGAGAAATCGACAGGACAGATTGCACCGACCTGCTGTTGGCAACCAATACCTGAAGTTACATGGTCATCCGATGTCGATCTACATGAAGATCCATCGATGATCATCGCCAGAAGAATCCCAAAAGACGCGGCATGGCCCGCGACTGTTCAACTGCTCGGCGACCACTTAATGCGATTAATTGACTAGCTTTATTACAGTCATTAATCCATTTCTTTGGACGGCCCAATCAGAAGCAAGCATTCGGGAGTTACAAGTCAATTGATTCATGGCATTTAACCCATCAAACTCCTCCCATCATAGCGATTAAATGCCTTCAGTCTCCTCCAGCCAATCAGAAGTTAAGAAAAAGGAGTTACAAAATAAAGGAATTAAATCCTGTAACTCCTCCCATTATGCGGCTTAATGACAATAAAAGCCCATAAACCCTCCTAAATGGCTACCAAAAAGCCTATAAATAGGAGAGCACTCCAAGAATAAAAAACAGCATGACAGACTACAGAAAATCAGGAAATTTAGATAGAAAAAGGCATCAGAAATCTAAGAGAAAGAAAGAGAGAAAACTCTGTGGAAGTTCTACACCGACCACCGCTACAAGGTGACAAAAGTCCCTTGGGGGGTACCCCCCCCCAAGGTCTTTGCCTTCTCTTTTTGCCTCCAATGGCTTAGATGTGGCTTTTCAGCCCGTCTACTTAATTTTTTTATTGGACATAGGACCTCCTTTTGGTCTTTGTCCTCTAAAAACCTGAGGTTATAGCCAAGCCAAGCGAATCAAGAGCATCCTCTATTCTCATCTGCATGGATGATGGCGAAGTCCACATATGGCTTGCGACCGTCAATCTGAACGAGTCCCCCACGATCTCCTGAGGAGTTAGATCCTCCTTTTCTTGCTTTTCATTATAGCTTGTATTTTTCCAAAGGAGACAAAAATCACAACTCTTGTCTTTCATTATTGATAAGAATTGTAAATTGGCTATAAACGCCAAGATCGGCTATAAATGCCAAAAAATCGCCTTTCACAGCAAATCAAGAAAAATGTCTCTTTTCTTAAATATATGTGTAATGGAAAAATTGAAAGAAGTTGATTTCTGTTTTACTTGCGAAGGTTGATCTCCGAATCACTACTTGTAATTCCAAGTAAAATAGAAAATCTGGGACACCCACATAAAAAAAATATTGATGCACGCCTCTGCCCCCCGGTTACGAAAGGGTCGGACCCAAACGGACTCCCACATCCGCCGACCTCTGTAGAACCGAGCGATAGAAGCGCTGTCCATCAGGCACTTATTGTTACAAGGTGATGCCCTTTGGATTGAAGAACGCGGGGGCAACCTACCAGCGACTCGTCACCAAGATGTTTCAGGCTCAGCTCGGCAGGACTGTCGAAGTGTATATTGACGACATGGTCGTTAAGTCCAAGCAGTCTCATGACCATCTAGTAGACTTGGCTCAAGTCTTCAACATACTTAGGGAGTTCAAGCTCAAGTTGAATGCCTCCAATTGCACCTTCGGCGTCGCTTCCGGCAAGTTCCTCGGAAGTTTAGTTACACGAAGAGGAATAGAGGCCAATCCAGACCAGATCACGGCGATCCTGGAAGTTAAAAGCCCGACAACCACTAAGGAAGTTCAAAAGCTGACCGGCATGGCCGCCGCACTCAATCGATTCATCAGCAGATCATCAAATAAGTGCAGGCCTTTCTTTCAGCTTTTAAGAAAAAACCTAAAATTTTAATGGACCCCTGAGTGCGACCAAGCACTGCAGGCACTCAAAACCTATCTCTCTTCACCACCCTTACTCTCCACTCCCACCCGAGGGGAGATGTTGTACTAGTATTTGGCGGGGTCTCAGATCACGCGGTGAGCTCTGTCCTCGTCAAAGAGGAAGATAAATTACAAAAACCAATCTATTATACGAGCAAGATCCTCCTTGATGCCGAGACCAGATACCTATTGCTAGAGAAGCTCGCGTTGGCACTCGTCAGTGCCTCTCGCAAGCTCTCTCATTACTTCCAGTCTCATACCATTGTGGTTGTTACGGATCACCCACTCAGGTCTATTTTCAAAAAAGCTGACTTTTCAAGCAGAATCTCCAAAGTGGGCAGCCGAACTGGGACAGTATGATATCCAATATCAGCCCAGGACCGCGATCAAGGCCCAGATTTTGGCAGATTTCATTGTCGAGTTCGTCTCTCCGAGTTCAGCACCAACCCAGCCTGGCACCGAACTGGGGGGGCAGAGGGCATGAAAATGAAGTCACCAAGGTCGATGAACTATCTTGGAGCCAAGCCCTTGACTCGGCATGGAAAGTCTTCGTCGACGGCTCATCTACTTCCAAGAGAGCTCGCGCCGGCGTAGTCCTCCAATCGCTAGAAGGACTGGTCATAGAACAAGCTCTGACCCTAGACTTCAAGGCAACAAACAACGAAGCCGAGTACAAAGCCCTAATAGCGGGACTAAACAATGCCAAAATCCTTGGAGCCCAACAATTGGTGGTTTTCAGCGACTCACAATTAGTGACAAGCCAACTAACTGGGGATTACCATGCCCGGGACGACAGGATGGCGGCCTATCTAGCCCTCGCAAAGAAACTCCTCACTTAGTTCCAGACAGCCGAAGTCAGGCAGATCGCCAAGGATACTAACTCGCATGCTGATGCCCTTCCAAACCTGGCCTCTGCTGTCGAAGCAGGAAAGAAAAGAACTGTTGAAATTGGGTCGTTGCCGAGATCAAGCTTAGAGCTCCATCCATCTCGGCATATTTTATGCCTTGATCTCGGCCCGAGCTGGATGGACCCAATCACTTCCTACCTCAAAGATGATCAGCTCCCTGAAGATAAAAATGAAGCTCACTGGATCAGGCTCAAAGCAGCCCGATTTTGGCCGTCTCCCGAAGGCAAGCTCTACAGAAAATCTTTTACCGGCCCCTACCTCCAATCCGTTCATTCGAGCAAGGTTGACGATTTTTTGTATGAGATTCACGAAGGGATTTGTGGGAGCCATATCGGAGGATGGTCACTAGCATACCGAGCTATCAGCCAGGGTTACTGGTGGCCATACATGCAGAAGGATGTGCAGCTATACGCCAGGAAGTGCGAAAAGTGCTAAAAGCTCTCTCATTCCCTTCATCAGCCGGCGCAGGACTTGAGCCCCCTCTCCAGCCTGTGAACCTTCGCCCAATGGGGACTGGACATTGTGGGACTTCTCCACCGGCTCCTGGGAACAAGAGATGGTTGATAGTTACTACTGATTATTTCACTAAGTGAATAGAAGCAGAACCGCTGTCCTCCATCACTGAAAGGGATTCAAAGAATTTTGTATGGAATAATATCATTACAAGGTTTGGCTTCCCTAGAACTTTGATCTCGGACAACGGAACTCAGTTCGACTCCAATCTTTTCAAAAGCTTCTGTCAGAAGCATGGCATCAGGAACCGCTACTCCACCCCCCGCGTACCCGCAGAGCAATGGCCAGGCTGAGATTTCTAATAAAGTATTACTTGATGGACTGAAAAAGCGACTCGATCGGGCAAAAGGAAGGTGGATAAAGGTGTTCCCTAGCGTCCTATAGGCGTACAGGATGACCCCGAGGCATTCCACTTCGGCGACACCGTTCTTTCTAGCCTATGGGATGGAAACGGTCATTCCCCTTGAGAATGGCCTCCCGACCCTGAGAACAGAACTTGTTGATCAAGGCCGAAACGAGATAAGCCTGGCCATGGAGCTAGAATTGGCCGACGAGCGCAGAGAAGCAGCGGCCATACGACTGGCTGACTACCAGCAACGGCTGGCAAAAGGATACAACGAGAGAGTCAGGGAGAGAAGGTTCTCTGTAGGAGAACTGGTCTTGAAGAAGACACTCCCGGCTGACAGGAATCTAAACGAAGGCAAACTAGCTCTAAACTGGCATGGCCCGTTCAGAGTAATTTCGGAAGCGGGACAATCCTCATACAAACTGGAGGACATAGATGGTAGGCAGTTGCCGCAACCATGGAATGCAACCCACGTCAAGAAGTTCTTTTTCTAGATTTGTATATCAAAGTTCCATGATCAATAAAAGCGTCCTTCATTCTGTCATCAAGTTACGTCGTCAAATTGCAGAATTCGGCAGCAGCAAAAACCACCGAGACTGACCTCGGGTTCATACTCTCAGGCTTCTCAAAATCCTAGGTTCATACAACCTGAGACTGACCTCGGGTTCATACACCCAGGCTTCTCAAAATCTTGGGTTCATACACCCTGAGACTGACCTTGGGTTCATACACCCAAGCTTCTCAAAATCTTGGGTTCATACACTCTGAGACCGACCTCGGGTTCATACACCCAGGCTTCTCAAAATCTTGGGTTGTACACCCTGAGACTAACCTCGGGTTCATCTTCTCAAAATCTTGGGTTCATACACCCTGAGACTGACCTCGGGTTCATACACCCAGGCTTCTCAAAATTTTGGGTTCATACACCTAGTCCCCTCAGGTTCACCTTGGCGAATAGAGGCCTAAAACGGATTCATCTCAGCCAAGAGAGATGCCATTTGTATTGGTTTAAAAGAAAAGGGAGGGGGGAAAAGAGAGAAACTCTGCCTGTATTGGTTGAAATCCCATTTGTATTGACTAGAATGTCTTCATTACAATAGAAAATTACAATGGAAAATTACAATAAAAATTTCATTACATGAGTTGCAGAAAAGCAATGAAAAATACAATAAGGAGGCTCTCTGTCCTCTGCAAAAAAGAAGAAAAGCTTGGAAGCACTACTCTTCATTGGTCCTCGATGCTTGGAGCTCTACAATACCCTGTGGTTGGTTAGACCAAGGTCGCAACCAACCCCCGGTTCACCACAGATGTCTGATCTCCACCCAGCCGCATCGGCAAGAGCTGATAAAAGACCCGCGTTCAGAGAGCGCGCGGTCCGCGGTGATCGGATTCAGAGGGTGCGTGGTCCACGATGGCCGGATACAACCTTTCCCGGAGTTGTTTTCAGTCGCAAAAGATTCACACTGAGCAAGGGATTTTAAAGGACTCCTGAGGGATGGAACCACCAGAGCATCTGGCAGGAGCAGGCAGATCTCCATGCCTGTGGGGAGCGTAAGAGGCCATTGATGTGAGTCTCTCCTCCTTGGCCGGCTCATCTCCCCTATTCGAGGTAATGGTGAACACGAAGCAGAGGAGAGCCTCTACTTATAGGGGGAAAGGAGGCTCGGGTTCCAAGACCTCATTTATGGAGTATGGCCTCCCATGGCTTCACGTACGGCGCACGTTACCTATGAGTTGACTGGCTAATCGGATGGTGATAAGTGGAGTCATCTGCTTATTTTCCGCATCGATCGTACTGCTGTACTTAGTACTATTTATGAGCCTCGGAATGCGGGATACCAGGACGGATAACAATGAAAACTGCCAGGTATCCTCATTCCAACTCAGGCAGTCTTCCTACCATAAGCCATCAATATTTAGCTGGACTCAAACACTTGGCCTAAACAAGAACGAGAACAGCAGAAAGAAGAACAAGAGTGTATAAAAGAAAAGCAAAGAGCCCAGTTTTATAATTTGTTTTTCATTTACAAGCTAAAAATGTTACAAGTGGAAAGTAGGAGATACCATCGGAAAGCATCAAAAAACTAAAAGGAAAGACTTCGGCAGGCGTCGTCCCCGGAGGTTAGAGCAGTGTTCATTGCTTCTCTAAAAGACCGGTCGCCTCGGCAACAGGCGCGGTCGTTCCTAGGACATCCACAAGAGGAAGAGATAGAGCACCGTCCAGAGGAGTGTCGGTGGCAGGCGCTTCGATCAGGGGACTCTCAAGAAAGGGGGCAGGGCTCGATTCTGATCTTGGGCCTGAATACTTTGGGAGATTCCGATGGACCGGATGATCTTCAGGAAACCTCGCTTCTTTCAGCGCAGCCCGGCATCCTTTCTCAAATAGGAGAGAGCTTATCTCCCCCACTTGTCTTTCATAGTCCTCCGTTGCCCGGTCCACTCCCTTCTGGAAAGCAGCATGGATCTGGGCCCGGAGTGAAGACTTGAGGTCAGCATTCTCCTTCAACGACTGGTCTAGCTCGGCCATCTATCTCGCCAGTTCGGCTGCCGACTCGGCCCTTTTTTTCTCCAGCTCGAGCATCCTCTTTGTCTTCGACTGGACCTCCCCTTTTAGCTCGTGGGTCTTGGCTGTGAGGTTGGTGATGCTAGTCACCGCCACCTCATTTTCCGCAGTCAGCTCGGCGTTGCTCTTCGTCGAGTCAGCCAGCCTGCTTTGGCAATCCACCAAGTCCTTCCTGAGCTTCTCCCTCTCAGATTCCAGTTGCAAGACTCTGGAAACGTTCTTATCACTCCTCTCCACGACCAGTTGGAGCCTCTATACATTCTGTAAAAGAAAGCAATTAGATACGAGAAGCCGAATCATAATTTTTCAAAGTTGACTAAAGATTACTTACTATGAGAGCAGCCTGAATCGCCGAGGCCAGTAGACACTCATTGTCATACTTCGCGTGCTGCTCCATATCACGCGGAAGGGCGCAGGCTTTAGCGAGCGCCCCAATGACTGGGGGGTTCCCTACTACCCGGTCCTCCACGATCAAGGGCCTCCCAGGCTGAGTCTCCAGCCTTGGCCTCCATGGAGCCGGCACAACGGGACGAGACCCCGAGACTGATCCATAGCCTTGCCCCGAAGGTCCGCTGGTTTCGAGTCCCTTCACGGGGGGAGCCTTGTCCACGGGCGCGCTTTTCTCAGGAGGAGCATTCCCTCTAGGGACGCGCGTGAACCCTTTGTCCTTTGGGGCCTTCTGAGCCCTAGGGTCTCTTTCCCCCGCGTTGGACCTCTTGCCTGACGGAGATCCATCCCTCGTACTATCGGGAGAGCGTCGCCAGGTTCCCACACTCGAGGCGGTAATAAGAGCAGAAGAGACCGCGGCATCGCCCGAGTCCGAGGCTACGCGGGTACTGGCAGAAGAGGGCACTGCCGAAGAAGAAGACCGCCTCTTGAATCTGGCCGTCAGGTCTTTGGCTGTCAACGGAGGTAGATCTCCTTCCATCCCCTCTCCTTGGTCAGAGGAATAAGCTTTTACGGCCTCTGTCAAGCTTACTGACCCCGAACTGGCGGAAGTAGACGCCTCGGCACCAGATGCAATCCGGCGAGTGGCGGGATCTGTCAGCGGAATACCCCTAGTTACGGCTATTGTGAGGGAAGGTTCGCCTGTCTGCGGCTCGTCCCCCTGCGCTGTGTCGACCCTTTTGTAGTAACCGCAGTACCTCGGCGTGTAGCCCAACAGCTTCCAGGCCGACCTGTTCTCATACCCAGTATATTTTTCAACCTTTTTGTGATCGGCTATGTACTTTTTCCAGCCGTCACGGGCCGCACGACGCTGCCTCTCTCACAGATCTGCACGACAAGACAAGACATCAGTTCGGCAATTTGAAGGGTGAATAAAATGAGCAAAATCGAGGGATGATATTTACTTGGGATGACCCCGAGGTGGCGCGGGACCATGTGCGTTCTGTCCTCACCAACGCCGAACTCCCAGTCCCCCGAGACGCAGAAGAGGTCGTCCCAGGCGTTCTTATTTGAATCTTCCAAGGCCGAGACGAAGCCCTTCCGGAGCTGTTTCACCCGGAGGTAGTAGTTGCCTTTCCCGGCCTTACAAATGTCATATGCATCCTCGATGTCATGGACACTGAGGTTGATTCCTAAAACCTCGTTGAGCTTGACCGTTCCTATAATGACTTTGTAGCCATTGGGCATCAGCTGGCAGGGGGCGAGAGACCAGGTACTGAGGCAAACCCTAAGAAGAAGGTGCAAGGGAAACCTAACCCCACCCTCGATTACAGAAATCAAGAGGAACGGCATCCAGCCCCCGGACAGGCAACACAGGGCGTAGTCGAAAGGAGCCGCCGGCCTGAGGCGGACCTCCTCCGGGATACCGTACGCCTCCCTGAATCTAGCTATACCCTCAGGACAGGATCTGGCCCAACATGACATGCATTTAATGCGATGTGGGCTGATCGGACTGGCAATAAATGCATTATGGGCTATGATGGATCCTCATTTATTATTTTGTGGACTAATGAGATCATTACCATCAAATCTCCTATCAAATCTATGGGCCCACTCCAAGATGTCAGATAAAATCCTCTATAAATATGAGGACCTTCCAAGACAAAGGTATGCATACACATCCTCTCTGGAGTCGTTACTCTGTCTCTTTTTTCTTTCAGCCTTTGTGCTAACTTAGGCATCGGAGAACCCTATGCTGCCCACAGCCAGGGTCCTTTGACCGTTTGATCTTTTTCTCCTTTCAGGCTTTAAGGTAGCTAATCCTCATCAGTCCCTTTGGATAAGTTCTACCAGGCACCCTCTAATCTTGTGAGTTATATTTTTTGCACTTACAATGCTCATGACACATTTATTTGTTGTTGGCTTGAACAATTGCCGTCGGCTCTTGGGAGGATATTTTCCCCTCTCTTTATTCCCAGGGCGCCTCCCTTTCTAGGTTATTAAGCTTACTTTTCGCAACTATTCAGTTGTTGTGTGGGGAGATTTCCAAAGCTCTAGGATCACGCTAATCACGGCCATCAGATGGACTAAGCATTCTCACGTGCCATCCGCGTGCCATCCACGTGGCATCAGACTCACCTCGGCTACCAGGACAGAGGCCTCAGCCGAAGTCAGGCAGGTCCTGGCCGCTAGTGCCGAGCTCGGCTACCCAGGTGCCCACCTCGGCTAAAAGCTCGACCTCGGCCAAAGGAGCCGGGACGAATGCCGAAGCAAGGGAGAATCCCCACTCGCGCCCTTCGCCCGCCACGCCATCAGACACGTGGAGGAATGGGGGCGCGAGCCAGTGAGACAGATGCGACATCCAGCCATCCACAATCTTCGCCAGATCACTGACAGAGCGACATCCCGCAGCTGAAGCCAAACCAGGGCAAGGCCCGAGGGTGGATCCGATGGGACCTCTACCGCCAAAGGCGTCCAACATGATCTGGCCCAACATGACGCATATTAAATGCGATGTGGGCTGATCCGACTGGCATTAAATGTAAAGTGGGCTGGAATGGACCGCATTTATTGCTTCGTGGGCCGATAGAGACTTCCCTATCAAATCATGGGACCCATGCGAAAATATCATCCAAGATATCGTCCAGTTCTCTATAAATAGAACCCCATTTCACATGCAAGGTACGCAACCCATACTTAAGAGTCGTTACTCTTCCTCTCCTTCCTTTGTTCCAGTTCACCTACTGACTTAGGCATCGGAGAGCCTTGCGCCGCTCAGGCCAGGGTCCTCTGACCGTTTGCTCTTCCCTTTTAGGCTTTGAGGCAGCAGGTCACCTTTTTCATTTGGATAAGTCCTGTAAGGCACCCCGATTATTGTGGGTCATATTTTTCTGCACCTACAGTTGTATTTTACAAATTTATTGAGTTGAGATGGTGTGAGCCTAATTTTCATTGAGCATTGAGAGCTCCTTAAAATGAACACCATGTATTCGTGAATTGGATATCAGTAAGTTTTACTTCAACAGTAGTTGACCTCACTTTAAGATTGAGGGTACCATTAATAACATGATTAACACAATCATATAACTTACTAATAATATAATTCATACACAGACAATTCGAGATTTTAAATAGAAGCCTAGATAACATCTTAATTACAAGCCTTGGTTAAGGATTGACCGAAGTAGTGGGACAATCCATTATCTCAATGCACAGTTTGCCTATATCAAAATTAAGACCAATCAAAAGAGTCCATCTGAAATCAGTTATGGTCAATTCTGTTAATATGGTTGACCTCATAATTGAAATTGGTTCCGGCTGATTTGATAAAGAATAAAATTCGGTCGATTGAGCTGGCCGGCGTCTCCCATCGTTGTAAGAAATAATTTTCCTCTAAAAAAAAAAAGCACGCGGAGGAGAAGCCAAGCTCACGAGTCACGGCATTCACCGTACCACAATGGTTACCTGGAAGGCTGGAACAAGCGACAAGATTCAATAGTTGAGTCGTCCGTTCGTCACGGGCAAGCAGGCCGTCCTCTGTCGTCATTCCACATGCCTGATGCCATCGTGCTTTTCAACATTGTCGTCCATGTCACAGTTTCAAAAGTCTTCCTTCTGGACGAACACTCATTTGACCACAGGAGTGAACAGCCATGAACAAGTCAAAACTTGCCGGCTCCTCCACCCACCCTAGTTTCCATGCAAATCCCAATCTCAATTCCTCCAATTTCTTTAATATTTAATATAAACATCCCAAACAAGAAATCAGAATTCAGAACAAATCAGCACCAACTACCCCAAGACCAATTCTCCAAATCAACCCACTCCAAAACTACAAATTCAATCTCAATTCCAATCCTCCATTTCACTCGAAACAGGAAACCCGGGAAAATGAAATCCCCTGCAGCAATAGCAATTCTCCTGCTAGTGTTGGTGAATTCAGTTTCCGGATTCCCAAATTTCATCCCAAAAAACATCTCCTCCTCTCCATGGGCCTCAAATATCCTCCCAAAAGACATATCTTCCCCTCCATGGGCCTCCTTCCAAAACCTGACCGGCTGCCACATGGGCGACCACGTGCCCGGCCTGGCCGACCTGAAGCGCTACCTCAAACGTTTCGGATACATGAACTTCCCCGACACCGCTACGAACAGCACCAACGCCAACGTAACGGACGATTTCGACGACTCGCTCGAGTGGGCCATCAAGACCTATCAGAAAAACTTCAACCTCAATCCAACCGGCTCCCTCGACATCTCGACCATCAATCAGATCGTACGGCCCAGATGCGGCGTCCCTGACATCATCAACGGCTCCACGACCATGAACTCATCCGGCTCCGCCCATGCTAACGACCGCCGGCTCTACTCGTTCTTCCCTGGCTCACCCAGCTGGCCCTCCAACAAGCGCCATCTAACGTACGCCATCTCGCCGACGGACCGGATATCGGCCGACGACGCCACTCTCAGGTCGATCTTCGCCCGGGCGTTCGAGCGGTGGGCTAACGTCACGCAAATGACGTTCGTGGAGGCGGCGGAGTACTCGGCAGCGGACATCAAGATCGGGTTCTACTCCGGAGACCACGGCGACGGGGAGCCGTTCGACGGCGTGCTCGGGACGCTGGCGCACGCGTTCTCGCCGACGAGCGGGCGGTTCCACCTCGACGCGGCGGAGAGCTGGGCGGCGGACGGCAGCCTGCCGTCGGTGGGGCAGATTGACCTGGAGTCGGTGGCAGTGCATGAGATTGGGCATCTGCTCGGGTTGGGGCACTCGTCGGTGGAGGAGGCGATCATGTTTCCGACGATATCATCGGGGACGAGGAGGGTGAAGCTGGCAGCAGACGACGTCGCCGGAGTTCAGCTGTTGTATGGAGCAAATCCGAATTATAATGCATCGTCATCATCTTCGAATTCAGCGAAGGAGGAGGAAAGAGGTGGGGCGGCGAGTGGCGGAGGAAGGGTGGTGGCGCTGGGGTTCTTCAGTGGCATAGCTGGTGCAATTGTTGGTTTGTTGATTTTGTAAAAAGAAATTATGTGACTGTTTTTGTTTTTGAGATTGGAATTTTGTTGTATTTATCATTATTTTTTTTACCTTTTTTTAATATATTCTTAGGAGATGATTTTGGCTATGTATATTATATAATTATGATCATGATTAGTGTTACTAATTTTATTTTGGATTTAATGGCGTTTTTTCTTCATCATCATCATCATCAAAGTCTTGTCCCAATTATGCTGGGGTCTGCCACATGAATTCTATTTCTCCATTCCGATTTATCTTGAGCCAAATCTTCACATAAGTTACAATTCTCCATATCTATTTTCACTATCTTCATCAACGTCCTCTTAGGCCTATCATTTCCCTTTGGTGGGCCATCAACCTTTATGGCAAAACTTTTCTTTACTAAAACCGTTACCGGCTTACGCTGGAAATGCCCAAACCATCTCAAACGAGTTTCTCTAATTTAATTGTATTTTTTTTATGGACAATAAAAGGTCGAAAACCAACAAACAACATATCAACCCATGGATTAACATTTATTAATTGCTTAGTAGAATAAATGGTTAGAGCATCTCCAACTGTCATGTTATTTGCCACGTAGTAGTGGCAATTTTTGACATTCAACATGTCTCCAACAGCCATGCTATTTGTGATATGGCATTTTGCATGACTGATGGGCCTCCCAAATTTAAAGTATGAAACAGGCAAATGCTTTATTATTAATTTGGATTATTTTATGCAATGGGGGCCCACAAGAATGCAAAATCTTTTTTTTTTCTTTTATGATGTGGGTCCCATAAAAAGAGGAAAAAATTAAATAAAGTAATAAATTTGGCATATCGGGTGGAGTTCAGACTTTAGGAGATGCTAAAATTCAAACCTTCAGTTTGCCATATAAGTTTTCAAATGGAATTTGCCACATAAGCCTTTTGTTAAATAGACTTCTATGTTGGAGTCGACTACACGAATTCTATTTCTCCATTCCGATTTATCTGAAGCTAAATCCTCAAATAAGTTACACTTCTTCATATCTATAGTTACTATCTCTATCCATGCTCTCTTTGACCTATCCCTTCCCCTTGGCGGGCATTTGAAATTGGTTGGTTGGGGCCTGGGGTCATAATTTATCCTCTTTAATTTCACAAGTGAACGACTGGATGAGAGTCATTTGAATGTGAAGAAAAAAGGAGAGAAAAGTCTGGAAGCAATCAATTTCCCTTATTATTCAGGCCATAAATAAGTTGGAACTTTATTTTATCAATCATCATACTAGTTCTAATTTAATTGAAGATAAGAGAAAATTGTTTTCACAAGAAGAAACTAGGCAATAAAATCAGTTTCACCTCATGTAAGACCCACAATGCCTAAATCCTGCATTACACACTTTGGAATCAAAAATAAGAAAAATAGAGAAGTAAAAGTCTTAATGGGTACTAAACCCAACATAAACAAAGCCTACAGCCTAGGCATAGGTCGGGTTACAATTCTGCTTACATTATTTTCCACTAGGAAGAGAATAGAAAGGGGAATTTATAAATATTAAAAAACTCATTTTCTATTGATTTTGGTTTTTAGATAGGGGGCTATGGTCGGAGGTCCCTCAAAGCATGATGATCGACACTTATATGTGCTACGCTTAACCGCAAGACTACGGTATCGTCAGGTAGTAAATTACTAAAGTCCGGATTATCAATCCCACAAAAAGAGGATAGAACAAGCAATGAATCTAATTAAATGAGAATTGAACTAAGATACAACTAATATAGACAATTGAAGTAAACAATTAAAATTATTAAGCTATGAAATGTAAACAATTAATTAACAATCTAAAATATGAAGTTAATTAGATCTAAACTAATCTAACAAGCTACACCAAACTAGTGTGTGAATATGGTGGTGGAAATGGAAGAATTAAGGTGAGGATGTTGTGTGAAATGTGTGGGATTTTAAAATAAGTTATGTGAGATGTAGATCTAACAATCTAAAAGTGAAATTAACAAATCAAACAAAGATTAAAATTAACAACAATCAAGATAAGAGATTAGGCAATCTAAAATCCACTAAGATGTAATTAACTCAAATAATGCATATTCTAATTCAACTCCCAAATCTATAATTCAATTAGCAATCTCTTGCCTAATTGGATTGGATGATATAACAATGAAGATCAAAGTAAAAGAAAATCAAAGGCCAAGATCATAGATCATCATCTAGCTACCCTAACAATGAATCATCAAAATCAAGCTACAAAAGATCAAAGATAAGGGCTCTAGAGCATGCTATGTGAGAGAACTTAATCCAACTAAATAGCATCAATTGAGATTATCCAAGCATCAAGTGTAGAGATAGAGCATGAGAAATGAGAGAGACTAGCACAATTAGATCTAAAATCTACTAATCAATCAAGGCACAAGTAGGGAATTTAAACTAAAACTTGCATGTAATTGAACTAATTGTTGGGATTGGTGTATGCCTTAAAGCCCACTAGCTGCACTCTCATCTTTTGTTACTGGATATTTATTGGTTGTTTAATGGAATGACTCTTTTCTGTTTAAACATGTATATATGTATGGTTGTGTAAGGCCCATTATTTCTAGTAAATGAATTAGGTGTGTAGTGTCTACACACATATAGGTCTAATTCATGGACACTGGAAACAACATATTTGTTCATAACTGAGAGATAGAGCTGGGCACTTCATCTTGGTATAAGTTCTAGTGAGAGACTCTCCTGTATTCAGGGTGACTTACCTAAGTCATGGGAGGGCTTTCTCGGATTTATCTCATTAGTGCATATGCAATGCATTGAACAGGACCATGGTAGGTGTGATCTCTAAAATAGTACTATCACTGAGAGAGATCAAGTAACCTCATGCTACTGAGTGACCAGTGCTCTTAATCTTGAGCATTTGTGGATGAACTAACGAAGTCAAATTCTTGAGCTTTAATTCACTATGGGTGAGATTCTTTTCATGGGTCAACAGCTTTGTGTTTTGGGTACTCGGACTTGATCAGTTGAGACGTGCAAATGCAATAAAGAATCTATGCCATCTAATGATGGAATGATCGTCCCCTTAAAATTATCCGATTAATCATCAAAATCTAAGATCTTAGTATATGGATGTTCCATATGGATATTGAACTTGTGGGTCGCTCCCTGGACCAAGAGAATGATATCCGGATGATGATTAAGTTAAGGATATGAAGTTCTAAGGTTTAGATGTAATCGAGAAGGTTGATAGTACATGTGATAACCTGATTCGATTATGGATGTTACATAGAGGGGCATTCAGGTCATTACACTTAGTAGGTCGAAGACAACTGTCATTTTATGACGAGCTTACTATATTATATATTTGTCCCTGGAGTTCAACCATAACTCTTTAGTGGAATGAGTTAAGGTTAAAATGGTCTTAATGTTGCTATGGGTTTAGCATGGACATTTTGGTCATTTTGGGAGCCAATGGCAAATATGTCTTTTGGTCCCTTCCCTAGTCACTTTTCAAGATTGGCATGGTTTCCTAAAATGTTTAGATAACATTTGGATGAATTATTTTAGTGGAAAAATAATTTTGAGTTTAAATTCAAATAGGCCTTTGATGACATACATGAATTTAATTCTAGATAAATTATTTGTGGGCCATGGTGTGCATTAGTATGTGGGACGTCCATAATGGGATTTCCATGGGTAAGGTTTCCAACTTTGAGTAGGACTCTCTACTTGGAAGGTTGGACTCCTCTTTGGATTAGTGTTCCTATGAGAAAGTTTCCTTTTTGGATTAGAAACTTAAATTAGTAAGTGTTGTACAACTAGGATTACTAATTGCCAAAGTTTGTCGGAAGTTCCTTAGTTTTCTTTTCTAATTGGAGTGTTTCTAAAAGGAAATAAATCTTTAGATTATGCTTTCCTTTTAGGACATCTATGAGAATTAGAAGAGATAACTTTTTAGGAAAGCAACCACAAAGTTTCTATAAAAGAGGAAGCCATTCTCCTTGGACGTCCATGCTAAGAGAGTGCATAGTCCCACACGTCCAGCCTTGGGTGCTTTCTTCTTCATTGAAGAAAGTTTGAGATCTGATATTGTCCTTAGAAAAATAGTTCTCAATTCCTAGATTAAGATCCCACCATCTTAGCCAATCAGATTTGGAAGTGAGATAGAGAAGAAGATCAAAGGCAATACTACTGCAGAAAATTCCAGCAATTTGTTTGCTAGTTGCAAGTCTGAGTTCGGGCCTTTGGATCTATTTTCTCAGAGATTTGAAGTCTACAAATCTTCGAGGTAATAGTCTTCTTGATTCTCCTTAAATTATACACTTGTTGGTCATGAATTCATGGAGTTCTTATGCGATCACTATGGCTGATTTATGCTGCCTAAATCAGATTTTTTAAAATCTGTCATGTTACAAATTAGCCATGAATGTCTTCCGCTAGTGATGTTCAGATCTGAATCGCATTTTCTTTCACTAATCACATTTCTTAGCTTCAAAATAAGAGCCTAATCCTAGATCTTTAGCACTAAACATCAAGAAATAGCTCCAGATCTTCATTTATGAATTCAATTACACACTCTATCTAGGTTAGTTACAAAGAAGCTCCTAATTATAATCTAAAAGTATAGAGAAGGTAAAATAAAATTGCTAAAAGACTAACTTGCCAAAAGATCTCATTTTTCTCTACAAAAATATTCCAATTTATAGAAACATTGAAGACATTTGATTAGCTCTTTTGCTTTCACATGGATTACTTCAATTTGATTGGTTGCAACAAACTTTCCTTCCAAAAGAACATAAGGCTTTTTATGGCAAGCTTTGATTGGTGGAGAGGTTAGAGTTGGATGAAATATCTTCTATGTAAAAAAAATTCATATCTTCATTTATGATCTTCAATTACACACTCTATCTAGGTTAGTTACAAAGAAGCTCCTAATTATAATCTAAAAGTATAGAGAAGGTAAAATAAAATTGCTAAAAGACTAACTTGCCAAAAGATCTCATTTTTCTCTATAAAAACATTCCAATTTATAGAAACATTGACGACATTTGATTAGCTCTTTTGCTTTCACATGGATTACTTCATTTGATTGGTTGCAACAAACTTTCCTTCCAAAAGAACATAAGGCTTTTGATGGCAAGCTTTGATTGGTGGAGAGGTTAGAGTTGGATGAAATATCTTCTATGTAAAAAAAAATCATATCTTCATTTATGATCTTCAATTACACACTCTATCTAGGTTAGTTACAAAGAAGCTCCTAATTATAATCTAAAAGTATAGAGAAGGTAAAATAAAATTGCTAAACGACTAACTTACCAAAAGATCTCATTTTTCTCTACAAAAACATTCCAATTTATAGAAACATTGAAGACATTTGATTAGCTATTTTGCTTTCACATGGATTACTTCAATTTGATTGGTTGCAACAAACTTTCCTTCCAAAAGAACATAAGGCTTTTGATGGCAAGCTTTGATGGGTGGAGAGCAACAAACTTTCATTCCAAAAGAACATAAGGCTTTTGATGGCAAGCTTTGATGGGTGGAGAGGTTAGAGTTGGATGAAATATCTTCTATGTAAAAAAAATCATGATTATTGGGGTTTGAACCCATAACTTATTTCATATGAACCCAAGCTCTAACCAATACACCAACCACTCCTTTGTATTAGAAAATGACTTCTTTTATACTTAAAGTCTTATCCTCTTATTTTAGAATTTTTCAACACTTCAACAAGATTTCTTCATATAACTTCTTTACTGAAATCTCTTCTTGATGCCTCAGGACACTAGCCGGAAGGTTATGGTAGTCATGGGGTCCACCTACACAAGAGAAATTACATAAAAATGCGCTATAAATAATCGAATTTATGCATGATAATCCGATAATCCATTTAATGTGATAGAATGATAAAATCTCTGTGCAAAGCAAATGATATGCATATGAGATGCTGATAAAATCCGAACTAATGTGGGATAAAATATGTAATATTTAACACTAATCACACCCCCAAACTTATATTTTGCTAGTCCCGAGCAAAAACTATGAAGAAAAACTAAACTGTATGCAAGAAAACACGGTAAAAATCTTAACTCATTTTCGCAGGTATCGCGGTTGCACTTAGCTCGTGCAACAAGCCGTTAAACCCCTAGGTTTACCCTAGTGGACGAGTTTTGTCTCGTGAGGGTTTTTAATGAATAAATCCCACAAAATTCTTTTTATTTTGGAAAGAAAATATTTTTGATGTCCAATGGTCTTTAGCAAGCTAATAAGAATGAGTACTGAGTTAGGAATACTAGCCAACTCATGAAGATATGCCAGTCAATACCTAAGTCCCACTGTGTATGTGTGTGTATTTAGCCAATAATCATGCAATCTTCAAGTCAAAGCTCACACAACCTTAGTCCCCTTCGGAATACATTTCGCCTTGACTACAGTCTTATAGGTCATACTCTCAACAATGGAAGCACACATATTTTACTGACTAACTCTTAGTATGTGAGTATGAAAAAGGCTAAGGACTCATATAATTGAAGAAGAACGGAGCTTATGTATAAAAGGATTGATCTCATAAAATAAGATATAACCAATAGAAGGTGGAAATGCTCACTCATTCAACACCTAGCCTTTCCTAGGATCCAATAGGTCTTTCATAGGTTGTAATGGGGTTAGGGTTAATAGGTAGGATAGTTAAATGTGGCTAAGTATTCTTGAGAATGTAAGGGTCTACAAGTCTTCATAGGAAGGTCTTCCGTTGTCTTCACTTATTCCTTTTGCTTTGTGTTCTTTATTCCACTCTATCTCTTTTTTCCTTTTTTTTTTTTGGTTTCCCATATCTTTTTCTTTTCTTTTGTTTTATTTTGGTTCTCATTTCTCTCTTCTCTTTTTTTTTTGTTCAACTTTCAAATTACTTTATTCCTTTGTCATCCATTTGTAGAACATCTATCTTTTGGTAGCCCGTGTGAAGTCTTCATCACTAATGCTTCTTCATTTCTTCATGTATCCTTACCTTTAAAAAAAAAAAAACAACAGGTCAAAAAGGCTATATATGTGTGGGTGATGAGGCTTGGGACAATGAATGAAGGTTTCCTGTAAAATAGGCTCAAGAGGATTACTAAGGGTATAAAATGTAATAAGTGAGTTCAAAATTTGTCCATTGGTTTTTTTATATTTTTTAAGAATGCCTATCATCTTCCCCTAAGTTCGAAAATGCATCATAAGCTACAAGTCAAGATTTCTTTGCATTTTGATGTCACCTCTATGGTTAGAACAAGGAATAGCACTTATGAGATCGAAAGTGCTGGACTAAGAAGCTCTAGGAGTAGCTCTTCATTCTACTTAGGAATAGCATAGAAGAGTCTCACCCAAACGGATATAGATAGCCTCAATCGCTCAATGGGTTCTAGTCTCTACTAACGATTCTTTTGGATTTTTCACAAGTGATTTGCCATTCTCTTGGACTACACCCATGTGGCCAAATGTGTAAAAAGTTTATAGGACTTGTATCTATGACAATTCTTCAAGCTAAAATCCATAGACAATTTTGATTTTTTTTTCTGATTTTTAGTGATTTTGAAAATTTTTCAAATTTTAAAGGTTTTTGGTATAAATGGAAAACAAAATAACTTATGTACATGCAAAATGTAATGCATGAAATGTAGTGCCTCACCCCCCAAACCTATTCTAAACATTGTCCTCAATGTTTGTGCAGAACATAAATAAAATAGGACAAGGAAGATAAATTGAAATTTCTCACCATGGGGTACCGACACATGGGTATATTGGTTTGCCTCCCAACAAGCGCTAAGTTTAACGTCCTCAGCCAGACGCAATTAACAATGTATGATGCCAATCTATCATGGCTCCACAAGAAGGACCTTCTCAGCAACATTCTCAAAATCCACAAATTTAAGATACTCTTTTAATCTGTACTCATTCACTTGAAATGTGCTACCATCTCTGGGATTCAAAAGTTCAACTGCAACGAGGGAATGGACTGAGGGTTGACAAGATGGTTTGGCACCTTCTTCCAGATGAATCTGGTGCATAACTATAGAGGGACTGGTTCCTTTAATGCCCGAGATGGTCCAACCTAGGGCACTCTGATGGTCTTTTAGCACATCCGGTATTTTCTTTTCCTGCTTTTCCTCAAGGTCTGAGGCAATAATTACTGGGTTGCTAGCAGAGGGCCCCAAGTAGGCATACTTTAAATTCTCGGGTAATGGTTTCAATTCTAACTTGGGTGGCTCAACAATAATTGATTATTTTTCGACCTTAGATTCAGAGGTGGATGTAAAGATAGGCTTAAATTTCTGCTTCCATTGGCCAACATCCATTGGCTGGGCTGAATCCAATAATGCATTAACTTCGCATATGGACCCGTTGATGTCTATGTCGGCATTGAAGTGAGCCAGACAATCCTCCAGCAGATCTGTGTAACATGATGATTGAACTGTTTGATCAATTAATGTGTCAATCATGTTCATTTCCTCATCATCATCTAGGTCTGATGTTTGGAGTCCACTACAAAAAACATTCAACTCCAACTTCATGTTCCCGAAACTAAGTGTCATAACCTCATTCCTACATCTAATCACTGCATTTGATGTTGCAAGGAACGGTTGACCAAGAATGACAGGAATATGTCGGTCGAGGGTTGCCACTGGTTTGGTATCTAAAACCATAAAATCAACTAGAAAATAAAAATCCTTAACTTTCACAATCACATCTTCAACCACACCTTTCGGATACTTTACCGATCTATCAGCAAGATAAAGGTAATATCGGTCTTCTTCAGTGCTCCCAGACCCAATTACGTGTACACGGAGTACGGCAGTAAATTCACGCTTGCCCCAAGATCAAGGAGACACCTCTCTATAAGGTAGTCTCCTATTTGAATGGTGATGGTAGGGCAGCAAGGGTCTTTGTATTTGGGTGCAATGGTCTACTGGATCAACCCTGATGCTTGGGCTGCCATCACAGTGGTTTTGAGTACTGAGGTTTTCCGCTTGACCGTGGTCAGGTCTTTCAAAAACTTGGAGTAGGAAGGGATTTGCTTTATGGCATCAAGGAGGGGTATGTTTATCTAGACATTTTTAAAAACTTCTAAGATTCCCTCAAAGTGATCATTCTTTCTAGTCTCCTTCAATCGGTGTGGGAATAGTGCTCTAGGTACCACTTCTAAAGATGATGGTATGTGGTGTGAAATGTGTGGGATTTTAAAATAAGTTATGTGAGATGTAGATGTAACAATCTAGCAGTGAAAATAACAAATCAAATAAAGATTAAAATAAACAACAATCAAGATAAGAGATTAGGCAATCCAAAATCCACTAAGTACGTAATTAATTCAAACAATGCATGTTCTAATTCAACTCCCAAATCTACAATTCAATTAGCAATCTCTTGCCTAATTTGATTGGATTATATAACAATGAAGATCAAAGTAAAAAAAAATCAAAGGCCAAGATCATAGATCATCATCTAGCTACCCTAACAATAAATCATCAAAATCAAGCTACAAAAGATCAAAGATAAGGGCTATAGTGCATGCTATGTGAGAGAATTTAATCCAACTATAAAGCATCAATTGAGGTTATCAAGCATCAAGTGTAGAGATAGAGCATGAGAAATGAGAGAGATTAGCACAATTAGATCTAAAATCTACTAATCATTCAAGGCACAAGTAGGAAATTTAAACTAAAACTTGCATGTAATTGAACTAATCACATTACTTAGCTTCAAAATGAGAGCCTAATCCTAGAGTTTTAGCCACTAAACATCAAGAAAGAGCTCCAAATCTTCATTAATGATCTTCAATTACACAATCTCTCTAGATTAGTTACAAAGAAGCTCCTAATTACAATATAAAAGTATAGAGAATGGAAAATAAAATTGCTAAAAGACTAACTTGCCAAAAGATCTCCTTTTTCTCTACAAAAACATTCCAATTTATAGAAACATTGAAGACATTTGATTGGCTCTTTTGCTTTCACATGGATTACTTCAATTTGATTGGTTAATCTTTATTAATGATCTTCAATTACACAATCTCTCTAGATTAGTTACAAAGAAGCTCCTAATTACAATATAAAAGTATAGAGAATGGAAAATAAAATTGCTAAAAGACTAACTTGCCAAAAGATCTCCTTTTTCTCTACAAAAACATTCCAATTTATAGAAACATTGAAGACATTTGATTGGCTCTTTTGCTTTCACATGGATTACTTCAATTTGATTGGTTGCAACAAACTTGAGGTTAGAGTTAGATGAAATATCTTTTATGTAAAAAAATAATGTAATTTTGTTTGAACCCATAACCTATTTCACAAGAACCCAAGCTCTAACCAATACACCAACAACTCCTTTGTGTTAGAAAATGACTTCTTATATACTTCAAGTCTTATCCTCTTATTTTAGAATTCTTCAACACTTCATGTAACTTCTTTATTGAAATCTCTTTTTGATGCCTCAGGACACTAGCCGGAAGGTTGAGGTAGTCGTGGGGTCCACCTACACAAGAGAAATTACATAAAAATGTGCTATAAATAATCGGATTTATGCATGATAATTCGATAATTTGTTTAATGTGATAGAATGATAAAATCTCTGTGTGAAGCAAATGATATGCATATAAGATGCCGATAATGAGGGGTAAAATATGCAATGTTTAATACTCATCACATGACTTTGTTGCAAAAAGTCCACAAAAAAAGTCATGCAGCCAAATGTCCCTCTCACACTTTCTCATACCTAAAATGTCCAATTTAACCCTTCTTTAAATCATATCCCATGATTGGTGGGATATCACATTAATAATAGTCAACTACCAATTAATTGACCACGATCAATGAAATCCCATTAATGAGATTTTCAAATAAATTTAAAAAAACACAAATAATTTCAAAAGAACACAAATAACTTTAAAAAAATGCAATAATTTCAAAAAGCACAATAAATTTCAAAAGAACGTAAATAAATTTAAAAAGATGCAAATAAATCTCAAAAGATCCAAATAAATTCTAAAAAATATAAATAAATTTTAAAATATCCAAATAAAATTCAAAAAATATATATAAATTTGAAAAGAATGAAGATAAATTTAAAAAGACGTAAATAAAATTTCAAAAAAATCAATAAATTTCAAAATAAATTTAAAAAGACGCAAACAAATCACAAAAGATCCAAATAAATTTTAAAAAATAAAAATAAATTTAAAAAATGTAAATAAATTTCAAAAGATCTAAATAAAATTGAAAAAATGTAAATAAATTTCAAAAGGCATAAATAAAATAAAAAATGCAAATAAATTTCAAAAAGTGCAAATACATTTTCCCAAACTATGATAAACCAATTTTCCAAATTTTAAAAAATTTTGCCAAAAACTCAAGTACTTTTTCCAAAACTATAAATTTAAAACAACGCAAATAAACTTCAAAAGACACAAATAAAATTAAAAAATGCAAGTAGATTTTAAAAAAATGTGAATAAATTTTCCAAAAAACTCATGTAGATTTCCCATAAATTCAAATAGATTTGTAAAAACACTTAGATAAATTTTCAAAAAAAAAGAAAGATTTACCAGAACTCAGATAAATTTGCCAGAAACTCAGATAAATTTTTTAGAAACTTAGATATATTTGCCAAAAACTCAGATAAATTTTTTAAAAACTCTATTAACTTTATCAAAGATACTCAGATAAATTTTCAAAAATTAACCTTCGGCGATGTGAACAGTTAACGTCCAGCAATGAGCGGTGACAAACAGCGGTGGGAGCGGTTACAAATCAAAACCCTAATGAATCCTACCTCTGTCACCACCACAAATTAACAAAAACCAAAGAAGAAGATGAATAAAGTTACAAAAAACCCCAATTTTCATCTTCTTCCTCCTAAAAAACCCCTCAAAACCAGAAAAAGAAAAAGAAGAAAAGGGAAGACAAAGGAGAAATTGCACAGAGAGAGAGAGAGAGAGAGAGAGAGAGAGAGAGAGAGAGAGATGGGTAGTAGCGGAAAAGCCCGGCCCTCGGAACTCCTTCCACTGCTCCTCCTCCATCCGGTAAAAAACAGTTTCCCATCGGTTCCACTCGTTAAAGGTGGTCTAATGACTAATGAATGACCTGTGATCCACATCTCTCCTTATCCTTAGGTCCTGCACTCCTACCAATGCATGCAAGACAAAACTCCCATCAATCTCCACGCAGGGAAGCTTCTACCCTCGTCTGAACCGTCCATCACTCCTCTTCCTAGAGCACTTTTTCACTGTTTGATTGGTAAATGACACCATAGAACTCGCCAAAGAACAAGGCGATGAAGAAAAAAAATGAGCTGCAATTCCTAGCTGAAGTGGTGAAATCCCCTTCCCAACTCCCAAACCCAAAGCTCTTTGACCCATCCACACCTACAAGCCACATACTCCTTTGACTTCGTTGACTGCGCTAACTCTTCCTCATCTTCTTGCTCCATGTCCAGGCCCTCCACCGGTTCTAGCCAAAGGGCTGGTGGGTGCACTGCAGAGGAGCCAGGTTCGAACCCAGCATTGTAGGAGGTGGGCTGAGAGGTGGCATGGTATCGCCTTTGGGCGGATTCTACAAGTCTCCTCCTGCCAGCTTTGAACTTACCCACCACGCCACCGACTTATCCAACGAGGGAAGATTTGAAATTTTTAATTTCAAAATTTTATGCCAAAAATGGTTGTAAGGGCAAATTAGTCCTGAAAAATGTGATCATGTGGACGCATGGATCTATGGCTGCAAATAGTCTAGCTGAGTGGACTAGAGGCCTTAAATAAAATTTGTCTAGACTGGAGGCTAGATATATTCCACTCTAGGGACCTTTCGCTAATTTACTCTTTTATATATTTATTGAAACTTAAAATCAATTTATTTCACAGGTATCATTGTGGATTTCCCTAATAGGCCCATTACTTAAATTGAAAACCACCATGTGTCAACGATGTATGTTATAAGTTATTATGATCCACAAAATCTTCCATAATTAATTTGAGGGTCAACTGGAGTCCTTGATTTTTGGTGTCTATTTAATATGATAAAAAGGGGAATCTACTGTAAAAAACCCCATAGGACGCCATAGGAAAGATGAGGACCCACTAAGACTTTGGAGATAGAAAGGGTCCTCTTGTTGCTTTTCAGTCTTTTTTTTTTTGTCGTTTTGCGATATGGTTGATATCGACCATGGAATATATAGCGTTGGTTGATATCGACCATTATACAAAATTTCTTTATATGTCGCCCCGAGTATGCTTTTATTTATCGTCCTTTTTCATTCGACTGCAACATGTGCTATAACGACTTTCTCTTTTAGAAAACTCCATCACAGTGGTGGTTGGACTCTATGAGGGTTGTAAACAGGTCTGTTTCGATCCGAGTCCATGGTGGAACCAGATCCGGACTCGGAACCGTTTCGGAACCGGAACCAGAACCGTATATGGGACAGGTTCGGATCCAGGTCCGAATTTGGGTAGAGAATGATATTAAAAAAATATGGTTTTCAGGAGATATTTTCGGAAATTTAGGTAATATGTCGGATTTCGGGTCCAAACCAAGGTGGAACCGAACCCAGACCCATTTACTTATCGGGGCCTACTAAATAAGGATCCATACCCGATTTTTAACGGATCAAAGCCTTCGGGTAATCAGAGAATCGGGAACCCATTTACATCCCTTATTATCTACCCTAAAACGTCATTAGTTTATTTCCTTTCAATATTGACTTGTTAGAAACCCTAGACCTATGGAAGATACCCTTTCTCTGGCCTAGGAAACTGTACCGGCTGTCCAATGTGAAAGCATTTTTGTATCTAGCTTTGCGTATTAACGGTGGTTATGCCCTTAATTAAAGACCACCATCGGGTGTAGTTATCATCATTTTTGTTTTGGATTTTAGGATTTAAAAAGGCATTGTTTCTCTATGGCATTCTTTAAAAGTGGCACTTAGTATAATTATGTGAATACCACATTACATTACTTTATAATATGACTCTAGAACACCATACCCTCTGTAATGCATTGTTATTGTTGCATCACATTGCTTAAAACATAAAAGTGGATTTCAGTGATGAGGCAATCATGATGAAATTCTGGTTTGCCGCAAAGTCCTATAGGCCTTATGCGTACAAGGCATATTAACCGATATACGTGCAATCAGCTCAGAGGCGTTCAACTACATTGAGGCGATTGGAAGGCAATGTTGGGTATATATGCACATGTAGAAGGCCGTCGGTATGACATGCTAACTAGCAATACGGTGGGTGGGTGTCCTTAGTTGGTGTCCTTCCGCCTCTCCTTTATTCTTTCCCTCTTCTTCTTCCCCTTTCTTCTTCTGATTCCACCGAGTAGCATTTGCCAACATCCTGTAAAGATTGGCAAGACAAGTCGATGCCCATGCGTAAGGCTTAAAATCTTTAAACAACTCGAGTAGATAAGCCGGTCCAAGGCATCGGAAGTCTGCGTAATGACTTAGCCAGCGACGAAGAAGAAGATGTAGGCCCGAGTGGCACAAATCTCATATTCCTTGTATTTCTTATGCTTCTTCTTCTTTTGTAGTACTTAAGCCTTGAAATTGTCCTCAAGCCACTTAAATCTTAATGTTATACCCACATAGTCAACCTTCTTTTGTGGAGTAATCTCAAAGAACTCATCACATACTGGTTGCACTAAACCCCTAGGAAAGTTCGTTCTGTTACCCTGGGCCCATCTATTGGTAGGCTGTATATGTAAGCAACATCTTCTAAAGTTACAATTGCTTCTTTGGATGGAAGATGGAACAAATTTATTTTCGGACACCTCTCTACCAAAGCTGTGATTAATCAGTTTCTTTATTTATCGATATATTGTTGCTTTCATTTCATGAGATGAATGATGTTTTATTATATACTTGCACATAACCAATACGAATGACATGATGGTTCATGAGATGAACCGGAGTCCATAAGTATACTAGATGTAATACATGTGTATGGATGAGATCCACATACGGGAGACATGTATAGCAAATCTTATACTTGAATATCTTCACAACCGGTGATGAGACTGGACATCTCATCTGACAAGGTTGCAGTACTTTGATTACTATGAGATAGTGTGGTTTGTCTCGATCATCAGAATGTAAGATTCTGGATCATAGTCCTGGTACATTTGATGTATTGAATGACCATGAGAAGCACCTTATGAATGCTGTCTTTACTTTAAAATATGCTCTCATAATTCCCTAGCAATAGGCTCTCAATTCTGAGACATTAATGAACTCAAGTTTCTATCTATTCATTTGCTTTGAGTCACCAATAAGTGAGGCCAACTGTAGGTCAACACCTCGGTGATTTGGGTACTTGGTAGTAGGATTGTGGGAATATTCAATGGTCAAGATGGAATATATCTTTAATTTCCCCTTGTGCCAAGTAATGGATTAATCATTGGTAAGTGCGCACCCATTCCAATTTAGAGTTAATTGGAAAGTAACCTATGATCATTATAATTAATTGGGGCTCAAGGATAATAAGATGTGGATCTAAGTTTGGAAGACAGGTCCAATTGATGGAGGGGCTTACTTGTAGTCATAGGGAAGTTTAGGGTCTTTTATATAATAAATTCCTAAGACTGGAGTTCAATTGCATTTATATAGTGGAGTTATTTGTAATTAACTGTGGGCCCGGATTACACATGAGATGTGGGGTCGCATGTCTTAGTTAGAGCTAGCTTTCTAAGGAATCCCAAGTGGTCCCCATGCTAGCCCAAGTTATTAGAAAGATACTAATTCTAGTTGAACTCTAAAAAGGAAAGTTACTATTTCTATTTGAAGTGGGACTTCTAATAGTGGTAATAGTAAAGTTACTAATTTTAGTAGAAGTAAGACTTCTATTTTAATTAGAAAGGAATTAGAAAGTTACTAATCATATTTGAAGTGAGACTTCTAATTTTGATATAGTAAGTTGCCAATTCTTAATTGAAGTGAGACTTATATTTTATATTGGTAAAGAAAAGGTTGCATTAAGTGCAACAAATAGAGAAGAACCATGGTTGGATGTCCCATGCATATCCCCACCTAAGGATTCACGCCCAAGCTCCCATTGTGCAAGAGTTACACATGCCACTTCTCCTCTGCCTCTTCTAGTTCTCCTTCTAGTTCCTCCTTAGAGTTTCTAGTTGCTTTCTCTTGGAGATCCCACCCATCTTCTTGAGAAAAAAGAATCTGATACGGGTCATAGCATGGAAGATCACGAGGTCTTGGAGATTCTGATTTGATTAGTGAAAGAGTTTTATCATCAAAGAAAGATGTAACTTCTCCATTAGAGCACAACCGAGCTCCAAAGGTATAATCTACTTCCTTGTATGTTGTATATTTATTTGTTGCTTGTTAGTAACTGTTTCTATCTTGTAGATAGATTTATTTACTGATTATGATGGATGAGATTGAGGGTATGCATCCTCGATGCGGTTTATGGCCTTTGGGATAGTTGATCACTGCATCAAGTTGGTCAAAATTAGAATTTGAAACCTATCCAAGTGACTCACCTATTTCCAACAATATGACCATACAATCTATCTTTGGCAGATGATGGAGACCCGTCTGCCTCATATATTCCCTTTGAGTTTTTGTTAGCGCCAAATTATTTTATTCGGGTTTGTTGGATACACCTTAGGCGACCAAACTCCTGGTAGTTACAAAGATTACAAAGGGTGGTTAGCATGTATTATCCAAAAAGAATCACAAGGAAGATTGATAATGTAAGTGCCTAAAATTTACGAGCTTGATTAGAGGGGATTAAGGTCGCCTTGAGGCTCCTCGATGACGACGAAATGCCTGCCTGAAACCTGAAAGGGAGAAGAGGAACAAGAAGAAGACAACGTCAGAGACCCTGGCTGTGGGCAGCACATGGCCCTCCGAGGCCTAAGTTAGTACAGGGACTGAACAATAGGATGGAGGAAGAAGAGAGGCAGAGTAAGGGCTCAAGAGTGGTGTTGTGCGTACCTTAATTGGGAGGGAGCTTCTCCTATTTATAGAAGAAATCTCTGACTGAGAACAATGGGGCCCACTGATTTGATTTGTACTTTGAGAAGTAGAGTCTTATCAGCCCACATTTCTTAAAATGTAAGTCTATTTCGCCCACCATTCAATAAATGACAATCCGATTGGGCCCACTTTCCATTAAATGGTGGTCCAATCGGCCTATAATTCATTAAATGAGGGTCTAATCGGGCCTTACCCTGCTTGAACCTTTCAGCGGTAGTACCATCGAACCTTGCTTGGGGCCTTGCCCTAATGGGGACGCAGCCGCTGGATGCTGATCTCTCTGATCTTGTCTGGATTTTGGGCGGCCAAGATGTCTTCTCAGCTTCATTTGCGCATGCCCTTGTCAGTCATATGTCTCATGACGTGGCCAAATCTCTAAGGGAGTCCGGTTGTCTGTATCTGTCTCAGCCAGGTTTTTGGTATTTTCTTAAAGTTTCGTAGTAGTTAAGTAGGTGGATGCCGAGGTGCATGACCGAGGCCAGAACACAGTATCGGGGTCAGGGATGATCTTGATCTCGGCTGCTGCCCTGGTATTGCTGTTGAGATGGTGTCCGAGGTAAAGACATGATTAGCTGGCATTATTACTGAAGCTGATGTAATCACGGCTTCTTAGGAAATGCCCCCACACAATTGCCCCTAGCTTTGAGTTCTTAGAGCCAACTCTATGAGGTCGGAAGCTATAAGACGGGAGAATCCCTAGAGGTCAGCGGTGGAACGCTGTCGTCGAAGACGTCGGTAGGGAGTGTACTGTCGAGCTTCCATCTGCCTAGGTTGAGGTACTTTTAAATCTTACCTCGGTCTTGGCTGCTGATGCTTTATCCTTATTCGACGTTGCCTTGCCGTCCTGAGGTATTAAATGCCACGCCTTAATCATCTCGGGATACGGGCTGGCAGTACTACGTGTCACCGCTTGATTGGCTGCCCTATCAATTCGAAGAGGCGCGCACAGTAGTTGATGCGACATTCTCGAAATTTAAAACGACGCCATTATGAAACGCTTCCCCCTCTTTTTTCACTATAAGTAGGGGACGTCTTTGTTCCTTCTTCCTCTTTATTTGCATGTTTCTGGAGAAAGGAGGAGATTTTCAGAGAGCTTGAATAAGAGAACGCTGCTGAGACTAAAACTCTGTCAGTTCGAATCTCTCTCCTACTCTGTCTTTGTAAGTTCTTCTCCTCTCCGCCTGACCTGTGTCTGCGATTTAGGGCTTTTTTAGGGTTTTCCATTCTCCTTCTTCTGGTCTCTGTTTCTGTAGAAATGGGCATCTACAATCATTGGTTAGAGAACCCACCGGTGATTTCCAGTTTTAGGATTGCTTACCATATAACCGACTATGTTCTTGTCAGGCAGGCTAACCCCGTCGGCCACAACAGCCGTGCCTTTTTTGATGGTTGGATGCTGTTCCCTTTGGTATCCATCACCGAAGGTGGAGTCCGATTCCCCTTAGATCCTCTTCTTATTATTTGTTTGAGTAGGTGGTCCCTTTACCCTTGTCAGCTATCACCCAATGAATATAAAATCATAATGAGCACGACTAAGCTCAATGGCATTTTAGGCATTGACCTCGGCATTCATGACATCAAAGATGTCTATGACTTGTGTAAGTCCAGAGATGATATTTATTACCACCGAGTCAAGCCACATCGAGATGGATTCGTTCATGCTTTGGAGGACTCGCATAAATACGCTGGGGATGACCTCCTGTATGTCTCTGGGAACTGGGAGTTCGTTGAGGTCGAAAAAGATAGAGTGCATCGAGTTCCTCACCACTTCGGGACTGCCCCAAGTAAATACCATCTCTTTTTAGACTTCACATGCCGTTTCTTTTCTCCTGTCTTGCCGAGCTGGTGTCTTCTGTTTGTTGTGCAACTGCTCGGGAAAGAAGACAATCTGCCAAGTATATCTAGACGAAGAATGAAGCCTGGTTCCGGAAGGTCAAGGAGTAACACGGCCACGAGGGCAGAGTGGCTGGGTCGCTTCTAGAGTACCAGCCGAGATATCGCGGTTATTTCAAGAGGATGATCGGGCCATCTCAGGAAGAAATTCCGGAGGGAAGTGAACTCGGGGCTGAGACAGAAGAGGCTGCTGTTAGGGCTGAGGCAGAAAGGGAAGAATATTCGCAAGCTGAAATTGATACTGATCGTCGATCTGTGTCCGGCGCTCAGGCTTCTACATCGAGGTCTCCAGAGGTTTCTTTGAGGAGAAGAAAGTCACGACAGATAGCCCAACCTTCTTCATCGAATCCGGGAGCAGGGGAGGAGGAAATGATGCCTAATTGGTGTCCATCGGTTGAGTATTTGGAAGCATTGGTGCTTGGAATCCCGACTTTCTTGACCTCGGGAACTGCGGCAGCTATTGAGATTTTGTCCCCGGGCCTTCTAGGGATCCTCCATATCTCGTCGCTGCAACTGAGATTCCCGTCTCCTTGCCTTCTCCTATTCAGCTTACCAGCGTACTAGTCCGGCAGCATACAGCTGAGACCACTCAGGAGGAAGGTCGGGTAGAGAAAAGGCCTAGGATCGGAGAAGAGTCTAGTGCGGCCGTAGCGTCGCAATCTGCATGTCCGGATCTCTGGAGGCCGAGCTTCTTGCTTGAGGAAGGGAGACCGATGATAGTCGGGGATCAGATTCTCCGCAAAGCTGATCCCCTCATCATTGAAGCACTTGGGCGATCCTGTGCCTTGCCAAAGGAGATGGCCACATTAGAGAAGTACGACGACAGCAAACTGATGACATCGCTGATTCGGTCTACTTTTATGGTAGGTTTGTCTCGGGTTCTTTCAATTGTTTCTAAGTGTTTCGTTTTGGCTTCTATTTTCTAAACACTATGTTTATTTGACAGAGGGTGTAGAAAAGCTTGGTTGCTGTGGACAGGCTCCATCAGTATAGTACTTCCATCACCCGGCTGGAGACAGAGAGGTCTTCAAGCGACTCTGGATGACAACAATCAGATGGTGACCCAGCTGGTGGATATTGATGGACCGCGCTCCCGATGCCCGGGTTCCTACCGAGGTCGGCGGACGTGGGAGTCCGTTTGGTTCCGACCCTTTCGTAACCGGGGGGCAAAAGGGCGTGCATCAACATTTCTTTTTTTGTGGGTGTGCCAGATTTTCTATTTTACTTGGAATTGCAAATGGTGATCCGGAGATCAACCTTCGCAAGTAAAAAGGAAATCAACTTCTTTCAAGTTTTCCATTGCACATATATTTAAGAAAAGAGACATTTTTCTTGATTTGCCGTGAAAGGCGATTTTTTTGGCATTTATAGCCGATTTTGGCGTTTATAGCCGATTTTTGGCGTTTATAGCCGATTTTTGGCGTTTATAGCCGATTTTGGCGTTTATAGCCGATTTACAATCCTTATCAACAATGAAAGACAAGAATTGTGATTTTTGTCTCTTTTGAAAAAAATACAAACTACAATGAAAAGCAAGAAAAGGAGGATCTAACTTCTCAGGAGATTGTGGGGGACTCGTTTAGATTGACGGTCGCAAGCCATATGTGGGCTTCGCCATCATCCATGCAGATGAGAACAGAGGATGCTATTGATTCGCTTGGCTTGGCTATAACCTCAGGTTTTTAGAAGACAAAGACCAAAGGAAGGTCCTATGTCCAATAAAAAACCGAGTAGACGGGCTGAAAAGCCATATCTAAGCCATTGGAGGCAGGAGGAGAAGGCAAGGACCTTGGGGGGGGGGGTACCCCCCAAGGGACTTTTGTCACCTTGTTGCGGTGGCCGGTGTAGAACTTCCGCAGAGTTTTCTCTCTTTTTCTTTTCTCTGGATTTCTGACTGCTGTCTGATGTTTGTTGTGTGTTTTTCCGATCTTTCTGATGTTTTTTCTTCTTGGGGAGCCCTCCTATTTATAGGCTTTTAGGTAGCCTTTTAGGTGGGTTTATGGGCTTTTAATGTCATTAAGCCGCATAATGGGAGGAGTTACAAAATTGAATTGTTTATTTTGTAACTCCTTTTTCTTGGCTTCTGATTGGCCGGAGGAGATTGAGGGCATTTAATCGCCTTTAATCGCCATGATGGGAGGAGTTTCATGGGTTAAATGCCATGAATCTCTTGACTTGTAACTCCCGAATGCTTGCTTCTGATTGGGCCGTCCAAAGAAATGGATTAATGACTGTAATAAAGCTAGTCAATTAATCGCATTAAGTGGTCGCCGAGCAGCTGAAGAGTCGCGGGCCGTGCCACGTCTTTTGAGATTCTTCTGTTGATGATCATCGATGGATCTTCATGTAGATCGACATCAGATGATCATGTAATTTCAGGTGTTTGTTGCCAACAGCGGGTCGATGCCATCTGTCCTGTCGATTTCTCGATCGGTCGGGTGGAAAGCATACTTTTTTTGGTTGACCGGGTGGCGATCAATACTGTCTTCGATACTCTTGATGATTTACCCGTGTTTTGGATGGATATCAGAGGACTTGGTGTCTCAAAAGCATGAATTTTGGAAAGTACCAGAGGCTGGGCTCCTCGAATCGCGAAAAAACGGCGAAAACCGGGGTTTCCGGGGCTTTCTCGGCGACCCCGGGGTCCATGGTCGCCGGCGACCCTGGCCCAGGGTCGCAGGGGCCTGCGACCTTGGGCCAGGGTCGCAGGGGCCTGCGACCCTGGCCCAGGGTCGCAGGGGTCTGCGACCCTGGGGGGGTTTTCCCCCTTTCTGGTCCCGTTTTGCGTCCGTTTTTGCTCTTTTTTGATTCTTTTTCTTCTGTACTTTTCTTTGACATTTTGATCATTTATTGGCCTGATTTCTTTGTAGGAAACCTGATGAGAATCCTTGCATTTTATTTTGCAAAGTTTCCAATTTCCTGAGAAAGCCGAAGACTTTGTCGCGCAGAGCTGCCGATTTTCTGTCAAAAGCTGAAACTGGGCCAAACGATGTCGGAATGACCTGAAATTTGGTGTGAAGCCTGCTGAGCAATAAATAAGACCAACCATAGGCTTTTGTTTGAGTTTTGAAGCCGTTTGGGGTCCTATCACCTGTAGACTTGCTTTTTGTCGCGATGAAGATGTCGCGGTTTGATGTGCGGTCAACCGATGTCCGATTGACTTGAAATTTGACAGGGAACCTATTGGAGTCATTTTAAGATGATCCATAGGTTCTGTCTTGGAAACCATGGTCCCGGAGAGCTTTACCGCCGAGAGGCTTGATTTGGCTGTTGGAGAAGCGAAGTTAGGCCAAATGATCTTGAAATGGCTTGAAACTTCTTGTGTACTCCTCTTTTGGCTGTCTGGATGAATCTTGCAGTTTTTTGTTTGATTCTGACAAGATTTGATTTTTGGAAGCAGCATTGCCTATTTATGGCAGGTTGCGACTTCATGTAGCTCTTTGGATCTTGGAAAGGCAAAGTGACATTTTTGGTGTCAACAAATGCCCCCTCGAGGTACAGCGGCGAGTTGCTTAACTTTTGTAGTCGATGTGCCTCGAAGAGATTTTTGAAGGAGAGCCTGTGACTTGACCAAGAGTCTTTGAGCAGTCTTTCTTTTTGGTATTTGTAGCCTTTTGAGCTTCCAGGGGAATTTTATGATGGTGAAAGGGATCACGTACCATCTCAAGGCAAAGTTTTGAAGATGACATCTGGGATGTGGATTTGGGTTTTGACCTTGTGACCTAACAGGCTATATATGGCAGGTTAGGGGGTCGGGTTTGGTTTTGATCGTGTGACCCAACAAGCTGTATGTGGAATGTTGGGGGATCAATTTTGGTTTTGATCTTGTGACCTAACAGGCTGTATGTGGCAAGTTAGGGGATCAGGTTTTGGTTTTTGGTTTTGGTCTTGTGACCTAACAGGCTGTATGTGGCAGGTTAGGGGACCAGGATTTGGTTTGATTTTTGTGAAATGTCAATTTCAAGATTTGGCTCAATTTGGTAGATGAGGCTGGATGGTTTGATTTTTGGAAGCTCATGGGGCTTGGAATTTTCTTTTGTATGGTCCAATCAACTCAAAAGAGGCATGGAACCATTTTTGTATGCTCTTGGTAAGAGGGATTTCTCTTTGACTAAAAGCCCAAAAATTTTTTCTTCTTTTTTTTTTTTTTTTTTTTTTTTTTTTTTGTGCCTAGGTGGTCAAACCTGGCTCATATGGGCTAACCCATGGGACCTTAAGCTTTTGAAATGGCTTAGATCTCATATGGTGTCATTTTTGTAAAGAATATCCGAAATATCTCATTTGGATAGAGAATATCTAAGAATATCTTTACTTGGAGAGAATCTCTCATGATCCCTTTATTTTGGGATAGAATATCTCAAGATATCTTTCTTTTGGGAAAGAATCCGTCATAGATTGATTTTAGGAGAAAATCTCTCAAGATCCCTTTATTTTGGGATAGGATATCTCAAGATATCTTTCTTTTGGGAAAGAATCCGTCATAGATTGATTTTAGGAGAAAATCTCTCAAGATCCCTTTATTTTGGGATAGGATATCTCAAGATATCTTTCTTTTGGGAAAGAATCCGTCATAGATTGATTTTAGGAGAAAATCTCTCAATATCCCTTTATTTTGGGATAGGATATCTCAAGATATCTTTCTAATCTCTTTCTTTTGGTAAGGTTACTAATTAGTAATACTTACCTCTTTCTTCTTTCCTTCTTTGGTTTGCTCTCCTCTATAAAAGCAAGGAGAAGGTTGGATCTCTTGCTCTTATTACTTTCTTTTGCAATAATCTCAAGAGGGCTTCAAGACCAAGAGTTTTTCTTCTTCAAGATCTTCAAGAGTTTTCTTCTTCTTCTCCATCAATGGCTTCAAGTAAGTTCTTCTTTTTCAAGAAAACTCCATTGTAGGAAAAAAAAAAGTTCTTTCTTCTTTTTTTTTGTTTCTTTCTTTTTCTTTTCTTTTTTTTTTTGTTCACGTGTTTGCCTCTTTTTTTTTTCACACGTTTTTTTTTTTTTTGCTTTCTTTTCTTTCTTTTTTTTTCATGTTTTTTTTTTTTTTATTGTGTGGGCCGTACGGACAGATCCGTACGGATCTGGCCGTACGGCCACGTGGCCTGTGGGCCAGCCCCCTCCTTTTTTTTTTCTTCTTTTTTTTTTTCTTCCCTTTTTTTTTTTGAGAGAGTTTCGTTTCTTTTTTGTTTTCTTTCTCCTCCCTTTTTTTTTTTTTGAGAAAGTTTCTTTTCTTTTTTTTTTTTTTTTGTTTGCTCATCATGATAATGCATTTTTTTTTCGCAAATCTAGATGTTCATGCATGCCTTTAATTTGTAAATTAAACTTGTAGCATGATATGATTGCATACCTGAAAGTGTTTGCAAATTTCGGAACTTGGAGCTCGCAGTGATGTTGAGCCCTTCCTGATTTTGCGGAGACTTTTAGGTTTCGAAAGTTTGGAGTTTCGGAGCTCGCAGCGATGTTGAGCCCATCTTCAAGCTTTCTATTTCTTTCGGGATAGTTCCTTTTCTTCGGAATTGCCCCGTCATCATGTCAAAATTTCGCCAGATTTTTTTTTAGCGAGATTCTGTCATTTTGATGTTTGATCTTTTTCTTTTCCATCCTTTTCAGGTGGTTCCTCCAGAGCGAACAAGGGTAAAGAGCCTGCTACAAGCGTACCTCGTCGGTCTTCTAGATCCTCTAATCCGGCCGTTCAGCAGGCTTTCGAGAAGGTCCAGTATGTTGAAAGAAACCTGGAAGAGTGCGACTCCCTCAACAGAGATGAGATGAGGCAGCGACTGATCACTCTCAAGGGAGAGGAATTCTATAAGATCATGGTAAGCAGTCGTCCATGGCTGATGGAAGATCAGAGCATTTTGCCCAAGCCTACCTTCTTCTTTGGTGATGCAGTCCCTGACGACATTACATACCAGAGGAGATCTTTTCAGTTTTCCTTCACAGCAAATGGTGAGAAGAAGACTGTTACTACCCGGTCGATGTTTGATCGCACCGTCTCGATTCTGAGCCTTGCCCCCACGTGCCCTAAGAGGGAAGATCCTCCAAGTTGGGTGAGAAGGACAAATGTAATCAAGACCGGGGTTTTTGTCGGCGGTTCTCCTGGATATACGGAGAGGTCGCCTGTTGACATGGACTTGTTGATGCCATCCAGCGGCTACCAGGGCTCTGATTATCCGTCGGTCGATTTGAGACCGGTGGGCCTTGGTATTTTCAGCGGTGACGGCAGCAATTGGATCAAGCCTTTTCGACTTCGAGGTCGTTTCAATGCTGACTCCGAGTGGAAGTCGTGGACTGATCGCGTCCTGCTGATTGGTGGCGCCGTTTTGAAGGAAGCCGGGATTTTTGATGCGGTCCGCGCTTTTGGGGAGACCGTGATCTTTTCCGACGAGGCCTTCATGGCTATGCTGGAGTCGTTCCTCCCTCAAACCAATACCTTCGTTGTGACGAATGGTGAGATTGGTTTTTCTTTGAAGGAGTTGAGCGCCATTACCGGATTGCCCATCCTCGGCAAACTCTATGAGGAGTTTATGCCGATTGACAGCGTCCTCGAGGGGCAGTCTGAGGAGTTCAGGCTTCTATACTTTCAGCTCGTCGCCTTCTATGATTTTTTGAAGGAGAAGGGGGGTTCGAAAGTTAGATCCAGCAGTTGGAAGAGTTTTTGCTCTTCATTCCCCAACTTTTTTGATAGTAGGGAGTCTTCTGATAGCGTGACCCAGGAAGCTGGAGCTCAGGATCCAAAGAAGATCTTGGTCATGCAAGAAGAGTTGAGAGATTTCTGTGCAAGTACAAACGCCATATGTCCTGACATTGCACTGCGGAGAGATCTCGCTGTTTACCTCACTTATTGGCTTGGTGAGGCTGTTTTTGCTGGAGGAGATGGAACGCACATCAGGCCGCATTGTATTTTCCCGGCTTGTCAGATGGCGTTTGGAGAGCAGCTTGCTTTGGTGCCTGCTCTTTACTCCTACCTGTGTACCGAACTGCAGGCTGCTGCTTTTCTGGTTCGGCTTGGGCTTCCCATGAATAGGGTATTTTCAGCCCATATCTTTTATTCGTGGTATGTATACCACTGTCCTGGCTTCCATCGGCTGGGTGCTGCACAGGATGATGATCCTCTGATGATTCGACTGGCTAAGGGCAAAGCCGTGTCCGAATCACTTTTGTTTGCCCGCATGAGGATCCGACGGTTCAGGGACGTCGAGATGGGGCAATCTTCAGTGAAGCTTTCTCCGGAGTTGCGGAAGAAGGCTTTTGATTTTGGTGCTTCCCGAGACTCTACCAGGGCGGGGTCGGGAAGGCATTATTCCTTGACAAATGCAGAGAGAGAGTGGCTTTTCAGCATACGTGTCAGCACAATGGTGTACCGCAGACATCTTTTCGTCGATATCCAGCCGTATGTACCTTCTCGCTTTGCTTTGCAGCTTGGCTTTTCTCAAGGCGTTGTTGGAGCGCCTTCAAGTATGGTGAAGCGCTTTGGAGGCTTACAGGACGGGAGAAATGCATGGGCTTTTTATAGTGCTGAAGACACTACAGCCATGATTTCTTATCCTGTGTTGCTGACTTCCCGGACTGCCGGCTTTGCGAAGTGGTTCGCGGAGAGCTTCTCGGCATATCGGGGACTTTCCAGGAAGGAGCTTGATGTGAAGCTGGCATCTGGAAAGGGCCTTGGAAAGTCGGATGGCATCCGGCGAGAGGAAGTTTGGGCCTTCCTTTCTGGAGAGAAGCACAAGATAGGCTTTCTCGGTGACCAGGGCGTCATCGGTTCTGAAGCTGTTCGAGAAATACCTGACGAGGCTTTGGAGCAGCTAGAACAGGAGGAAGCCGAACTTGGCGCTTGGATGCAAGCGGCGCAGAGGCAAGCTTCCGTGGAGTCTACTGGCAAGAGCAGACCATCCAGTGATGAGTCAAGTGGGAAACCTGACTCTGACAGCGGGGTAGGTTCTTCTAAGAAGCGAGCCCGCAGAGGTAAGAGGAGGAGGAGTCATCATAGCAGCAAGGAGCAGCATGAGGACTCTCCTAACTTGGAAGTTCCTCTTACCATCAATGAGGATGTGCCAGTGGATGCTGATGAGCCTCCGGAGAAGAGAAGCCGAGAAGAAGAGACCGTCGGTGAAGGTATGATTCTTCCTTTTTCTCTTTCCATTTCTTTTCATGGGACTTTTTCCATGTTATGATCTGCTTCTTGTTTCTGCTTTTCTTCTTTTTTTTTTTAGCAGAGGAAGACTTGGTGATGCCTGAGGTCCCAACCGATGAGGTGGTGATGGATCCTATTGAGGCACCTGAAGAAGAACCGAGGGACTCTGGAGTAGATCCAGAATCTCCAATTGGTACGACTTCTTTTGCTCCCCTTTTTTTTTTTTGTTTGTGACTTGGTTTGCTAACACATTTTTTTTGTCAGCTGACTTGCCACAGGATTCCGATGACTTTGAACCATCGATGGACGCAAATGTTGATGATGCTTTCGATGAGTTCATGGAGGAGGAAAGTGTTCCGCCAGTCGTCGAAGAAGGTATTTTGTAGTTATAACTCTGATAATGATTTTCAAACATGGTCATATTCATACCTTTTTGTGTTTCCTTTGCAGGTTTTGAAGTGGCAGAGGAGGATCCGTCGCTTCCAGAGCAAGAGATGCCAGAGGTTGATCCAGAGGTAGAGATTCCTGGGACCAGCTCTGACAATATTGAGGAGATTCCTCGCGCTGAGATTCCTTCCCGAGCAGGAGCAGCTTCAGCTGGAAAGAGTTCTTTTGTTACTCTTTCAACAGATGATGACATGAGTAGCCGACCAACGGAGTTGAGCGAATCCTCAGCTGGGCCATCTCTTCTTTTTGCGAAGAAGGTGGTGTTGCGAGTCGTGAGCTCTTGGATTGAGACCCTCTTTTCTGGGCACTTGGAAGTCGGATTTGGCATGATCCAGCATGTGCAGGAGATTCTCAGTGATGCTGAAGAGGCTGGTCTGGATGTCACAGGTGCCAGGGCGATCGTTGATAGGATCATTGCACTGGGTGACAAATGGTTTGAGACCGTGAGTTTGGCTGATGACCAGTTCTTCAAGGAGATGTTCCTGGATCCTGCTGATAAGGCTAAGTCTGACCTGGATGAGGCTACAGAAAGTAGGAAGGTGGCAGTCCGAAAGAGGAATAGAGAAGAGCTAACCATCATCGGGCTGGCACATGACCTTAACATCCTTGATAGGGAGGTCGATGAGGCCAGGAAACGTCTTGAGCATCTGCAGGCACAAGTCGCTGCCAAGTGGACTGCCATAATAGAAGCTCGCGACAGGGAGAGTGCCCTGATTCACCAGGTTGCAGATGCCGAACGGGTTCTCAAAAGGAAGTCTGATGAGGATGAACAATGGCAAGCTGCTCGAGGTAAGCTTCCTGGTGTGAGAGAAGGGGTACAGCCCACTCCAGCATCTCATGGTAAGTTCCTGAAGAAGCGTGCCTTGGAATCCTTGACGGCTGAGGCTAAAAGTCTGCTTGGGGAGCTGAATTCTTGGCTGGAGACCATTTTTGATTGAGCTCCTGTATACAGAAACCATCCTTCTTTCTTTTCTTTTTTTTTGGTACCACTTGTATTTTTTTGGTACTTATTTTTTGTAGTGCTTGTAAACACTTTTTTTTTTGGTACCACATGTATTTTTTGGTACTCTCTCTTTTTTTTTCGTAGTGCTTGTGAACACTTTCTTTTTTGTTATCCCTACGCTCACTTTAATCTTTTTGTGATAAAAGTAATTGCTAAATGGGATGCTCTTTTTTTTTTGTTATCCCTACGCTCACTTGAATCTTTTTGTGATAAAAGTAATTGCTAAATGGGATGCTCTCTTTTTTTTTTTTGTTATCCCTACGCTCACTTGAATCTTTTTGTGATAAAAGTAATTGCTAAATGGGATTTGATCAAAAGGTTGTCATTTTGTGAAAATCTTTTGTCAAATGATTGTTTTGGCATGAAAGCCAGGTTTTTTGTTTGTGGCATGGAAGCCAATTTTGGCATGAGAGCCAGCTTTTCTTGTGGCATTGATAGCCGAGTTTTTTTTTTTTTTTTTTTTGTGTGTGGCATCTATAGCCAATTTTGGTGGCATTAATAGCCGGTTTGTTTTGTGGCATCTATAGCCTGTTTTTGGTGGCATTGATAGCCATTTTTTTTTTTTTGAAATCCAAGTTTTTTGTTTGTGTGGCATTGATAGCCGATTTTGTTTTGGTGGCATTGATAGCCGGTTTGTGGCATTTATAGCCGGTTTGTGGCATTTATAGCCTGTTTTGATGGCATTTATAGCCGGTTTGGTTTTCAAAAAATGCAAGTATCGACTAAAAGTCGCCTCCCTGCTGAATGTTCTTGCAAGTATCGATGGAATGTCGCATCCTCGCGGATTTGGGTGCAAGTATCGATGGAATGTCGTATCCTTGCTTTTCAAAAATTTTGGTTTTGCGGGTACTGACTTGATGTCGTTTCCCCATGATTTTTGAAATTTGTGGTTTTCTCGAACCTTTGGGTCATGGATACCAACTGAAATGTTGCGTGTCCACAATTTTTTAGGTTTTTTCGAACCTTTGAAATTTGGGTTGTGGATATCAACTGAAATGTTGCGTTTCCACGGTTTTGGATTTTGCAAGTATCGACGAAATGTCGCTTCACTGCGATTTTGGAAGTGTCGAACGTGGTTCGTTTGCTTCCGATTTGTGCGAGTATCGACTAAGCGTCGCTTCCTCGCGGTTTTTGAAAAACCATTTTTTTTTGTTTAAAGACACGAGGGTCATAAGTTTTGACCTAAAACCATTTTGGCGGTAAAAGGCAGGGTGGACTAGGGTGGAAATCCCTGAATCCGGATTTTGTTTCAAACCATGAATTTTGGGTTCAAGGGTTGAAAATTTTGGTCAAGTTAGGGAAAGATTCCTAAACTTGGATTTTTGTTGAACAATGAAACGATGAAAGTAAGCATTGTTTTAGATTTCTAGAAATTTCAACATTTGATATGAAAATTCTAAAAAGGGTGGGTTTAGCGAGCGTGTACCTGGAAATCGGTTTTGGCCGTACAGGCATTGCTCTTACCCAGTTGGGTAAGTCTTCAAGGGTAGTACCGCTTCAAGAACTTGCCATTGATGGGCAGCATACATCTGTCACCTTCCATGTTTAGGAGTGCGTATGCGCCATTGGAGAAAACTTTGTCGATGACGTAGGGTCCCTCCCATTTTGGCTCAAATTTGCCTTTGGACTTGTGAGCGAAGACCATTGGTCTTTTTACCGCAAGAACCAAGTCATTCTTTTGTAGGCACGTTGCCTGACCTTTTTATCGAAAGATCCTGCCATACGTGCTTGGTAAAGTTCAATGCTTTGTTGAGCTTCGAGCCGTCTCTCATCGAGATTGTCCAGCTCATGGAGTCGCAATTTGACATTGCTTTCTTGAGTCATGTCATTTTGCAAGGATACCCTCAAGGAAGGAATTTGTACTTCCAAGGGCACGACAGCTTCGCATCCATAGACCAAGGAGAATGGTGTGCTATGGGTTGGTCCTCGAACGGTGGTTCGATAGGCCCACAAAGCTTCAGACATTTTGTCGCTCCAGTCTCTTTTGTGATTAGAGACCATTTTTTTGAGGATTTTGCAGAGTGTCTTGTTGAAAGCTTCTGCTAACCCGTTTGCTGCCGGATTGTATGGAGTCGAAGGACAGCTTTGAATTTTGTATTTGTCGCAGAACCTGTAGAATCGATGATCCCGGAACTGTGGTCCGTTATCATGGACGAATCTTTTGGGTATGCCGAAACGACAAATGATGTTGGTGCGCAGGAACTGAAGGACTGATGAGGTCTTCATTTCGTTAAACGTAAATGCTTCTGACCACTTGGAGAAGTAATCCGTAGCGGCGAAGATGAAGCGATGACCTTTGCTTGAAGGGGGAGAAATAGGACCTATGATGTCCATACCCCAAGCTTCGAAAGGCCATGAGATCGCTGTAGGATGTAGCCATTCTGGAGGCATGTGAATGTAATCTCCATGAACTTGGCATTGTTGGCAGCGCTTAGCAAATTGCATTGCGTCAGCTACCATGGTAGGCCAGTAATATCCTAACCTTTTTATCTGATCATAGAGCTTAGGTCCAGCCTGATGAGCTCCACAAAGACCAGCATGAACTTCTTTGAGTGTTTCTTCAGCCTCTTGTTGTGATAAGCAGCGTAGAAGTACTCCGTTGAAGGATTTCCTGTAAAGGATTTTTGAAGGAATATCCAAATGGAAGCTTGGGGTTCGCCTTTGGATGCTTACCCGTTCTTTTGGATCTTCAGGTAGGATTCCGAACATAATGTAATCAATGAACGGATCCCTCCAGTCGCCAATTGAAGTTTGAAGGATTGAAATCCGACTTCCGACCACTTGGTGGCATTCAGCAACTGCTTGGTGTGTGTTAAGAGGAGGAAGGATTCTTCTTTCGCACACTGTGACTTGCATGTTTTCCCCTTCCTGGATTGCCATGGATGCGGCAAGTCTGGCTAGGGCATCTGCACGTATGTTTTTACCTCTACGAATGTGGGTGATGTGACAGATGTCAAACTTTTGCAGAAGTGACTGTGCCTTGTTGTAGTAGGGCAGCAAGTCTGGCTTCCTGACTTCAAATTTCTGATTCATCTGGTTGACGATCAGTTGAGAGTCTCCAAAGACTTCCAGCATGGTGATACCGGATTCGATGGCGAGTTCTAATCCTAAGATCAGAGCTTGATATTCAGCTGCATTGTTTGTGCATGGTTCCAGTAGCGAGAAAGCGTGTGGAATCATGTATTTGTCGGGGCTAACAAAGAGGATGCCAACTCCCGAGATCAGCTGTCTTTTTTCATTTGTCCTGGTTGCACCGTCAAAGTACATGTCCCAGGAGGCACTTTGTGAGAAAGTCTCCACATTGTAGACTGGTTCGTCTGGGAGATCATCTCTGAGTGGAGAATCTTTAGGCAATGGATGCTCTGCGAGGAAGTCCGCTAGAGCTTGCCCTTTGATTGCTTTTTGTGGTACATACCTAATATCAAATTGTGACAGAAGGATGGACCATTTTGCCAGTCGAGCATTGAGAGAACCTGCCTTTGTGACAAGGACCTTTAAGAGGTTGACCCTCGAGACCAGGTAGACTGTGTTGGAAAGCAAGTAGTGACGCAGCTTTTGCACGGCGAACATCACTGCAAGACATTCTTTTTCGACTGGAGAGTAGCGATGCTCTGCACCTACTAGCATGCGGCTGAGGTAATATAGAGCAGCTTCTTTTCTTTGATCATTTTCTTGCGCAAGCAGAGCTCCCAGAGAGTGATCAAGGGCTCTTGTGTACAAGATGAATGGTTTTCCAGTGGTAGGAGCAGCTAACACTGGAGGTTTTGTCAGGTATGACTTGATGTCTTGGAAAGCAGCTTCACAGTCAGCATCCCAGACAAAGTTTACACCTTTTTTCATTAACCGGGAGAATGGACGGCATTTCCCCGAAAGATTGGAGATGAACCGTCTGATGTAGGCCAATCTCCCTTGAAGCCCTTTGAGTTCTCTCAAGGTTCTTGGAGAGGGCATTTCTAGAATGGCTTTGACTTTTATGGGGTCAAGCTCTATTCCAGCTTTCCGAACTAAGAATCCGAGGAACTTACCCGACGAGACGCCGAAGAAGCATTTCAATGGATTCATTCGCAGTTTGTGTTTGCGAAGCCGGAGGAAGACTTCTCGAAGGTTTTCGAGATGATCTTCTTTTCTCTTGCTTTTGACGGCGAGGTCATCAACGTAACATTCAACCGTCTTGTGCTGCATATCTTGGAATATTTTCATCATAGCCCTCTGATATGTGGCACCAGCATTCTTCAAACCGAATGGCATGACAGTGTAGCAATACACGCCAAATGGGGTTCGAAAGGATGTATGTTTTTCATCCTCAGGATGCATCTTTATCTGATTGTAGCCAGAGAAACCATCCATGAATGTCATTCGCTCGAATCCACAGGTATTATCAATCATTACCTCTGGTATGGGGAGCGGAAATTCATCTTTTGGGCATGCGCCATTCAGGTCTCTATAGTCAATACAGACCCTGATCTGCCCATTTTTCTTTGTCACGGGGACAATGTTGGCCAACCATTCAGGATGTTGTTCCTCACGGATGAAGCCGACGCTTTTGAGTTTTTGAACTTCTTGTTCAATTTTATCCATCACATCTGGACGGAATCTTCTTTGGCCTTGCTTGACAGGCTTGATATCTTCTTGAAGATTGAGTTTGTGAACTGCTATTTTGGGGTCTAAGCCTGGCATTTCAGCATAAGACCATGCAAAGCAATCAACGAACTCACGAAGAAAAGCGATATACTCGGGTAACTCATCATCCTTTATATTCTTGCTTATGAATACAGGTCGTGGGTTATCTGGTGTTCCCAAGTCTATCTTTTGAACAGGATCTTCTGTTGGAAGGTTCGAAGGTGGTTCCTCCACAATATTTTCGGAGGCTTCCAGCTCAACGAAACCTTCTGGGGTTTCAAGGGCATTTCCAGACCAAGGTTTTGTTCCTTTCCACGGGTCTTCTTGATCGGTAATTTTCCCAAGGCTTGCTATGAGATGATCCCAATCGCCTGTTGAAACCGAGTCGAAGTAGGCTACTTCTTTTGGAGATGAGGGTTCTTCTGGGTCAGAAGTCCACACGTCTGTGCCATCGGACAACTCCTCTTCATTTTCGGAGAAATCATACCAATTGGATGAGCTTCCTGGATCTTTGTCAGGTGACTCATCAAAGAGATATCCAGGGAGATCGATGTCTTCATGGATTTGAGATGTTGAGGCTTGGTCTGTATATTGACTTTTAAGCCTTTGTGTCAACTGTCTCAAGGGAGTGTCAGGATCATACCCTAACCCGTGTGAAGACTTTTCTATATAGCCGTAGAGTCTCCAATCTTCCAGCTGGCTTTTGGTCAAGACGGGCCCTAATGGTGTGAGAATACCGCGTCCTTCTCCCAGACCGACTGGGTTTTGAGCGTCATAGCCCATTTTCTTCATAATAGCTTGTGCCACAGAACTGTATAAGGATAGTTGAGGCGTACCTTTATTTTGGAAAGGTTCAAGCATGGAGTTTGATGAAGAAGTATCCGATCTATGGAAGAAGATCGGCTTTTCCTTTGTTGAAGTTGCTGGAACAACGAAGGAAGCTGACATAGGATCTTCTATGTCAGAAGTTGTCTCCATTGGAGTAAGAGCAGGCTGAACTTGCTGAGTGTTAGCTTGGCTTGACGATGTGTCGTCTTCTGGCTCTGAATCCGAGTCCGTGTCTTGCATGATAGACACGAAAGAGACAACAAATTTGCCCCCAGGCTTTTGTTTTGCCTTCTTCACTTTAGTTGTGATGACCAAAGGCTTTGAAGATTTGAGGGAGATGATGAAGGGAGTTTGCATGCTCTCTTCAGATTTACCGGATGGTTTGTTTTCTTCCGGTGATTGTTGAGGAGCTTTGCCTTTATCTTTCTGGAGATTTTCGGCAAAGGATGCTGTATGCTTCTCCTCTTCTTCTTTTTCACCTTCATACATCTGTGAGTCTGCGAAGTCGATTTCTTTACCTTTGAAGGGTTTTCTGTCCGCAAAGACTCGATGTATCATGCCGTCGTCGCCAACAAACTTGATGCATTGATGTAGAGTTGAAGGGACAACACCATTCTCATGGATCCAAGGGCGTCCGAGAAGGATGTTGTAGCATGAAGGGGTCTTTATTGCATACACTGTGACCTCAGAGATAAGATCACCGATCTGCAATTTGAACCTGATTTTGCCGATAGGCCTCTGAGTATTCCCATCGTATCCAAAGATAGATACAGATGTGTGGCTCAGTTTGCTGGGTGGGATGCCCAACTCTTCAAGAGCCGATGTGGAGATAAGGTTGAGTGCAGAACCTGGGTCGATCTGAACTCTATGCATAGGCATTTCCTTGATATACCCTGTGAAGTATAGGGGTCGGTTATGCCTGGTTTCGCCAAGTAGGAGGTCATCCTTTGTGAAGGCGATGGTTCCACTGGCTGCTTTTTTAACCGAGAGGCATTCAATGCATGATCCCTCAGTTTTCTTCTTTTCTCCCTTTGAGGAGGCTTCTGAGTTTTTGACCCGGTAATCCATTTCAATTTGGAGGACTTGCGGGGCATGTTTGTCGACATCCTCATTCAGCTGATGGTCTTCAGGGACTTCAGGCTCTGGATTGCGAGGAGGCTCGTTGACGCGTTCTTGCTCTTGTTCTAGAGCGAGTCGCTGCAAGATCCTTGCATATTCTTCAAGATCAGGCATGGGAGCCGGATCTTCTTCTTCATCATCTCTTTGTGGCTCAACATTGTTGATTTCCACTGGAGTGATGAGAGGTGCTGGGTCAGCAGCATTTTCTTGTACAGCCTCTTGGTCTTCTTCATCATCAGACCAGGATCCTTGTGGCTGTAGGGGGTTATACCAGATTACTGGCATAAGATGAGACTCAGGAACCCATTCTTTCATCGGAGAGATATTCTCCTGTTTCAAGGGACTCCTCCCACTCGTCTGTGTAGTTGGATTCGAATCCATCATCGGTGTCACTGGATTCGTATCCATCAATGGAGAATCCAACTACCGAATTGCAAGAGTATGATGTCTCCTGCATGGCTTCTTTGAATTGAGGTGGCATGAATCACTGAGAGTGAATTTCCTTACCCCCTTTGAAGTCTCTGGAAGGGATGTTTTAGTTACCTCCAGTTGAAGCGGTAGAGGAAGCCTCTGCCTTTTCTTTGACCTCTAGTTTTGGCTGGGTCTTCTCTTGCCGTTTGAGTTGAGGAGATGTTTCCTAGCCTGCCTTCGCTGTTGAGCTGTAGGCTTTATTTTCACGACCTCCCAATTTTCATCTTCCAGGAGATCGGGAATGCTACCCATATCGGTTGTCCGTCTGGTGTCGGGTAAGGAACCAGTTCCTCGGACGCTTCGATTTGAGTTTATCACCTTGAAGGAAGTATAATCTTCTTCTTCGGTGATCTTGATGTTTGTCCACATGTCACCATGTTGACGGAGGCAGACCCATAGTTTTTGTCAAAGGTGATGACTCCGTTTTTCCACATCTCATTTATTTTTCTCTCTCACAAACGAAGCATTGATTGAGAGGATGTGAGATCATCTGGTGGTATGGGACAGTACCGAGGATCGTTGGTTTTGCCAACAGCACCCGGTCTTTTTGGTTCAGGCAAGGTGAGCTGCCGTTTTGCCACAAGCGCCCCGAAGATTTCATCAATATCTTCATCAACGGGTATTTCTTCTCTACTCGTTCTTTGAAGGCATCAGAGAGTTTCAGGTCTCTTACAGCAGCTTGCTTTGTTTCAGCTTTCTTTTGGTGGTCTTGAGGAGCGGCTTGGTCTTGCACATTGAGGACCTCTTTCTTCTTTGGTTTAGAGGTTGCAATGGCGGTTGGCTCTTTTCTTGATGATTTCTGACTGTTGAGGTCTTTAATCACCGTTTCAGCTTCCATGGAAGCTTCTAGGAGTTCTCCCAGGTTTTTTGATTTGTTGCCGATGATCATGGAGCGGAGGCTGGCTCTCATGTTGTTTCGGCAGATGTCGACTAGCGATGCTTGTGGCAATACATCAAGAGCATTTTGCCATTGCTTTCCCACTTGTGAATGAAGTCATATGTTGATTCATTCTCCCCCTGTTGTAGGCTGCACAGCTGAGCCATAGGAGCGGGATGATCCTCACCTTTGAAGTGAGTCAGGAAGCGTGTCTCTAGCATGGCCCAGTTTTGGATTGAGTCCTCTGGCAGGTGGAGTACAATCGAAGCCGTACCTTTTAGGGTACTTGCAAAGAGCCGGATCTTGAGCGCATCTTGATCCGCGATAGCTCCCGTCAGGATCTTGAAGTGGAG